>OZ010713.1:32531707-32609707 GCA_963932345.1 Ophion ventricosus | reverse complement strand
AGAGAGAGAGAGAGAGAGGAGAGAGAGAGAGAGAGAGAGAGAGAGAGAGGGAGAGAGGGAGAGAGGGGAGAGAGGAGAGAGGGAGAGAGAGGGAGAGAGGGAGAGAGGGAGGGAGGGAGGGAGGGAGGGAGAGAGAGAGGGAGGGAGGGGGAGAGGGAGGGAGGGAGGGAGGGAGAGAGAGAGGGAGAGGGAGAGGGAGAGGGGGGGGGTGGAGAGCGGGAGAGAGAGAGTGGGGGGAGAGGGGCGAGTGAGAGAGAGGGGGGGGTGGAGTGCGGGAGAGAGAGAGAGTGGGGGAGAGGGGGGCGAGAGAGAGAGAGGGCGAGAGAGAGAGCCAATCTTCTTACCGGCCAGGTTGACTCCTTCTGTCGCTCTCCTTGAACGTATACAACGGAGCACATAGTAATTAGCGCCCGGAGGGTAATCAAGGAATTTGCATTTAAATAGTGGTCGGAAGGTGCATAATAAATCGCACCATGACACCTAAGGTCGTAATATGGTCGCTCCTGTTTTTGCAAACTTGTGGGAGCTACAAGTTGGCTAGCGAGAGTACGGTTGGGGCGGAAAGGGAAGAACGAAAGAGAAAGAGGCCCGTAGAAAGAGGAAAAAAGACATCGGATGGTCAGAAATGGTGAATTGTATTTTTTTAAATATTCCGTAATGGTTCTTTTTCTTTGAAATATTCTTCAATGTATTCAAATATTCTGTAATGCTTCTTGAAATAAGCTGGAATGCTTAACTGTGTATATAGTTCAGCATTCCAGGATATTTTAATTTGTAGAAGAACTCCCAAATAGTCCTACCCTTACTTTTTTTTTTACCTTTTTGCATATTTTCAGAGACTTCTCTCAATTTTTTAATATCGGGCAAATTTTTAAAGCCTTCGACTGCACAGTGGGTCCGTTTTGGCCCATTTCGTTGTTCCTGCAACTACGTATTTTTTAACGCATCTCCCGCTTTGAACGGATGTTTGGGCAGGTAATTTTTGTATTTCTTAAAAAATAAATGTTGGGCCATAAAATAAGGATCATTGACTACAAAAAACATCTCTACAAAAGAAAAAAGCATATTTACCCGGAATACAACTATTTGAAAAACTTCTAGGGTCCGGTCGACCCCACATGCAGCCAGAGGTTCGTGGCGGAAGTGTGCAGTCGAAGGGGTTAAATTCATTGCAAGCTGCTTCCGATAAAGAATCGTGCACACAGAAACAGAAAAACAATGAGTTTTCATTTTTTTCATTGTTTTTCAATGGTGTTTTTTTTCGTAGAGGAACCTTTTTACGCGAAATCATGTGGTAGGGAAGCAAGGTTGAAGTTCCTAATTTGCACGATTTTTCCCAAATCAACCCGCAATAATACTATTTATTTGAAAAAAAAACGACCCGATATCTTGAAGTTGGAGAAAGTAGAGGATTGACTACATTTTCGGAAAATCGAAAATAATTTGAATCATTTTCGATAAGTACGTTAATGTGGAATAAAAATGTATTAAACAGGAAAATACGACTCTAAAAGGATCAACGGAGGACCAATATTAAAGGTGTATGTACCTATGTATGTATTTCTGTATATGTGTACATACATGACACGTGTGATTGTTTGCATTTAAGGCCATGTGTCACACGTCCAGTCGGTAAAAATCCTACTGCCAAGTTTTCTCCTAGGCGGAACATATTTCGGGCAAAGAAGAGAAAGCCGTTGTTCGTCGTTCAACAGAGCGAACGTGTTTCTTTTCTTTTTTCCCAAAAATCAACCGTTTCAGAAATCATTGGGAATCTGCAAATCAGCTATCTCTCTCGCACTCATGGCCGCTCGGTCAGTGTGACACTTGACCTTAATATAGTTGCGTATGTACATGTGCATATACAATACACGTAAGATTATGAACAATTGATTGGATGGAATAGACCGAAAAATTTCGATTGAGCTTTAACGACGTAATTACCTAGACCCTCGGCAGCAAAAGCGTTAAGGGGAACTACCAGCGTAAAGCTCGGGAAAAGGTAAATGTCTACAATTTTTATACGAAATCCCACCCATGTAGAAATGCCAATACTCAGCCGTTAGTGGACAATCGGCTGGGACTTGGTCCAGTAGTGGGTACCCAGCTTCGGTATTCTAGACTGGCCCAAATACCCCCATGTCGTTGGCACAGAACAGACCCAGGTGTTGGTTGAAGGCTCGAAGAACCAACATTACTGAACTTCACTATCTAATGAGCCTCTGCAGCCCGAACATAATTTGACTGTAGAGTCAGCTTCGGCTATATCATTACAGAAAACATGCGCTAACAGTTCGTCTGGGCTCGGCCGAAAACTAAGACAATTGTCGAAGACGATTGTCGAATAAATAAAAAAAGAGCGTAAAAGTTATGTTTACTCCCTAAATAGACAAAAAGAATTCAGCAGTCAAAAGAAATGATTTTCCCTGGATTGCAACGATGCAAACTTCAACGTCTGCTAACTTATTGACTTTTTGACAGCGAAAAAAGGAAATTTACACAAGTGTTAGGATAGTTAAATAGGTAGCGCGCTCAGCTCTAGAGTTAGAAGACGTAGGTTCAAAATCCGAGGTTAGGATAAAAACTTTAATGAGACAGAACACGTTTTAAGCCAATTATCATATATGCAGTAATATAAATAAAGCATATGGAAACAAAAAATACTAGCAGAATATTTTTTTTCATAATTTGTTGACTTATTTATTGTTTCATTTCAGGCACAGATACGGCAATATTTTGGCCGTATCTGTGCTCGGCAGCCAAACATTTGGCTGCCAAGCATCAGCCGCGCGCGCGTCACATTTCCATGCCTGGTCCAAGCATTTTTGTCGAGCATTGGCTAATCAAGTTCAAAACTGAGCCAGCGCTGGGTCGACGGTCAATTTCTACTTGGACCAGTTGTGGTCCTGGCAGCCTGTGCTCGGCAGCCAAACATTTGGCTGCCAAGCGTCTGCTGCGCGCGCGCGTCACATTTCCATGCCTGGGCGAAGCATTTTTGCCGAGCATCGGCCAATCAACTCAGTTCGAAACTGAGCCAGCGCTGGGTCGATGGTCAATTTCTACATGGGCAGTTAATAAAATGGAAATTCCGTTTAGTGACCTTCATTCTACATATGGTCATGTATGTTGACAAATTTTTCCACAAGATTTTGCAACGAAATGGCGGCGCGGAAACTGGATGAAGCTAGCCACCTTTCTCTGATAGTGTCCTGCGACCGGCAACGTTACATCGCCAATTTTTCACTTATCAAATTGAATTTTTTTTTGAACTTTATAACATTTCACATCGAAGTACGTAGATGATTTTTGATATGTCGAAAGGGTTTTTTTGATAACATTATTTTCGGTGATTTTTTTTTTTCAAACATGCACTATTTTATAAAAAATCGATATATATCGATTCTCGTGCGTCCTCAGAAGGCAAATCTTGTTTGGAATTGAAATCATTTTAAGTTTCGTTCGAGGTAAAAAATTAAAGGAGAACTTTTTTTCGATCGCAGGACGGTAACATAAAACGTTGACTCACTGCATCGAGCTTCAGCGCCGTCATTTTGTTACAAAACCTTGTGAGAAAATTTGTAAAGATACTTGACGGTATTTATAACATAAACCACTTAACAGAATTTTCATTCTGTGAACTGGGTATCCATAAAAAATTGTCGGCATCACCTGTTTCCGGGCTCTAGACCGCTAGTCTCCCTTAACGCACTACATATACGAAATCGCTTAAAATGCCACGTCAAATAGCACTTTATATAAAAATATAACATAAAAAAATATAACCGCATATGTAAAAAGAAACGTGAAATAAGCCCGCAGCAGAATGGAAACTGGGTGACTCACCAAAGTAGCCACGATGACGGATTGAATTTTCGTCGTACTTCTCGTCTGCTCGTTTCGAAAGTATAGCACATCATGTACAATGGGAAATATCATTGTGTTTAAGAAAAAATACATTTTTGTATAAGATCGTAAATGAATCTCAAAAAACTGAAGCTGTTAATTACACAAATTGAAAGTTTTCTCAACGCGGAGCTTCTTCTTTGTGTATTCATTAGCATAAAATGAATTATTTGTACTCACTATCATCAGTTTCTTTGATGCGAAGTTTTAAAGTATCCCTGACGGTTTGTAGTGGAACTGTACCGTTGGCAACCAACTTCTTCAATTGGGCCATCGTTAAGGGTTGATTTGCTATGACGAGGTGTCTCTCCAAAATTTGTTTTGTCTAGATAATGCGAATAGGTGAATAACAAAAGGAAATAATTGACACACAGAATAATTGCAAAAGACAAAGGTCGATGATGCATAAGTTTTTTCTGTAGGAAAAACAATATCTCATCAGATATAACGTTCGATTACAGATCAAAGGTGTCGATACTTACGTGATAATTAAATTGCGGCATGAACAATTTCTTGTAAGTCGATGGGATGCTGATCCTTGCAAGTTCCCATGCTGAATCACGAGGAACGAAGTACGTGAATCTCTTTGTCATATCGCTGAGCTGATCGTTGAATTGTCGTTGCAGTCCCAAATGATACGTTGAACTGAAATTTAAATGATTGTGTTTACCATTGGATGTGTTTTTTTATTATCAAAGAGTACTATACGCAAAGATTCTATATGTTTTATGTTTCTTCGTACGCCTTTGCGATCTTTCGCAATTCCATCCCTTTCACTTTTAGGCCATACTTATCATAGCACCATTTCCTGCGGGACCCCCTCCCCTGTCCCCACGTATTGTGTGCGAATATCCTTTTCTAAAATATGACTGTATCGTATTTGCACGAGGACACAGGGAAGCTGTGGAAAACCTGTGACGATCCAGGCGCCTATACTGTATTGAACTTCGGTTGTATTACCGTCGTAAAATCAAAGAAACTGTAATCCGCTCAGGCATCGGTGCGCGAGCCAGTACGCGGCTAAGGATGTATGGTGATATCTTCACTTCCATAAGTATTGTGAAATCAATTTTCTCACTTTAACCATGATAATTTTATGTAAACTGGTTTCGAATAATTATTTATAGTAGAAAATGCATTAACACATATGCCTAGAGGTTATATCGATGAAAAAAAATAAGGTTTCCTTGAAATTCGTAGTATTTCACCCAAGCCGGAAAAAAGGACGTGAATTACATCTGAATCTATCTGATGGAAGCGTGTATGTGTATGTGTCGCGTGGTTACCACGTCTGATGCGTCGTTTTCGATATTGACAATTTTCTTCCGGTTTTAATTAAAAATATCACCGAAATTAACCACGCATACAACATTTTGAGAATAGATTTTTGAATGTATTCTATACACGTGGAAAAACTTACAACTCGTTTCTATGATTTTATCTATATTTTCATAGTATAAATATCGGAAAAAGTGCTATTTGTCATAAGAGCGCACGTTAAATTAGTTATTGTATAACTTTTGATGTGTTTGGTCAATAGTTTTAAATTTTGCACATGAACTCAGCCTGGATTTTTTAATGATATGTCAAATTTTGAACATTTTATTATGATTTTCAGTTGTAGCCCATATATCCTTAACTCGAAGGACCGCCGGAGCCGAACCCCGATCGCCCATCCCCCAGTGTCGGTTTATTTATATACAATAGAACCTCGATTATCCGAACTTCCACCATCCGAATCGTCCGTTATCCGAACGGTGATTTTCTTCATCCGAACTTTCCATCATCCGAATCATGGTACGAAATTTGATCCATTTTTATCGACTCGAGCTACATTTTTGTTAACAAGACGTGCACTCTACTTTGTATGCGCTCGTACGCCTCGGTTGAGCGACGGTTTGCAGGTCCAAGCACCAAAATGTCGCATGCCGAGGCGTTTTCGGCATTCAAGGTTCATCTCGAGTGGTGCAAGAAACAAGAAGAATGTCGCCGTATGCAGCTTCTTTTGCTCAAGCGCCTGTGCGATTCGGCCGCTAAAAATCGCGTAGCATCCATAAAGTAACCAAAGATTGAGCAGTTCCTGATTTTAAAAAAGCCTCAAAGTAGTTGTTGAATGTTGATATTACAAGTATATACCATATCCCGACTAGAAATTTTAATCCGGCAGCCTGAACACTTATCAGGCCACTATCATGCTGCGGTCTGGGATGTCGTAATAAGGCACACCTGATCGGTGCCGGATGTCCACCGGACCAGTGGAACCTGATATACTCCCGTATACCAGGCAATACTAATATGGCCCGATCTGGGCTTGGCCTAATAAGGCCCTATTGGGGCTTGCCTTACAACTCAGCCTCAGCATTCCATCAACGCACATAACGTTCTCTATTCTACGTGGAAATTTTAATTCAGCAGCATATTTATCGTTGAAGTGTTAGCGTTTTTAAAAGGTGTTGTGGATTGTGACGAACAAAAACATTCTGCGACTCGGATGCGTGTTAGAAGATTCCGCTGTATTTCGAAATCTCAAAACACAGTACAAAATGTGTCATCGTCGTGCAACGCGATATGTATAACCTAAAAATATATATGAATGTTTAATACGTTATTAATGCCTAAATTTATTTAAAAAAATTGTTTTTCACTACGTTCAGTTTCGAAAAACATGAACTAATAACGAACGAGGTGTTTGAATTGAACGAGCGTACATTTTTCTCCATTTTCCATAAAAAGATTTTGAGCAAGCCGTGGGAAAAGTCATTAATAATGCCAAGAATTGGGAGGTAATCGCGCGGTTCGGAGAAAAAAAACGCTTCAACATAAAACAACTCTAAAATTATTTATAACGATCTCCATACTATTTTAAACGAATCTAATTATAACCTTCTTTGTGACTTTCCTTAATAGAAAATATATTGACAACTACATTCTCGGCCTTAGATACATATATTTTACAGTGTGTATGTGTACGAGCATGTATGCGTATTGGCTACGTACGGCAGTATTACAAAGACTTGATCAGGCAGCATTATAAACGCCTGGCCGGGCAACCAGATAACGGCCTGATCAGGCAACCAGATGAGGCCCATATATGATAGAACGGTACACTTTCTAATAGCGCGCTATCGGGTTCCCTGATAAGTGCCCTACTAGAGCAATCAGGCAACCTGGAAGCGTCCTGAATCGGACCCTATCGAAATTTCTACGTGGAATGTTGGCCTTCAATCATATATTAGAGATACACAAGCCTAAAGTAACATCGCTAAAAATACCTGTTCTTTTTTTCCGTATGCAATATGTAAAACCTTTCCCCACGGCTACACGAACTTCCAATGATCCGAACTAGACCTGGTCCGGCTGGGTTCGGATAATTAAGGTTCTACTGTATTATACGTATACATAGATACGGGAGGGGAACGGAAATGCAGTGGACAAAGTTGATTCATTGTGCAGCATGTATATTCATCAACTTCACATGACATTTGAGAGGCGAACAGTTCAGCGAAGTCAAATGAAAATATACGGGAAAGTGTAGTCGGTACAATTAGTCAAATTGGCACGATAAAATGTGTAGTACGCAATGTTTACCCTGGCGATGAAATTGAAGTAGGAGATCATTCGGGCGTTTCAGGTTTTCACGCTGTTGCCCCTTTATTTCTCTGAGAAGCGTAAAATTGATACAAAAGTTCACGAAAAAAATAAGGACGAAACATAACAAATACTACAGAGCTGGGAAATTCACTCGAAAAGAATTGATCTTTTCTTTGAAAAAAGTTATACCTAGAATAATGATAAAATTAAAAAAAAACGCTTTTCATGAAGAGTACAAAATTATCATCTCGTAACTACTAACGTGCAATATCCGTTACCAACATTCTTATATAAACGGTGAATTTTATGGCGTTTTTTTTAAATGTATTTCAAACATATCCATTATACTCTGGAGTTATTTGTATAAGTAATTTAATGAAATAAACTTGACAGAAATTCAGCTCTATCGCGAGAAGCCATATGTTGTAGAATAAATGAAGTTAACACATTCAAGTTTCATCCGTCGATCTGAAATTTGCTAGTACAAATATATAATCGCCATTATAGCGAATGAAAAAGTAATTATCATCGAGAATATCTTTCCGGCTCTTGCAAGGATTCTCAGTTACGAGAGTGGACCATGGAAGGAATGAGATGCTATTACGCTCCAGAGTACGGTGACCGAACGTGAAACGCGCGTAGCATTTTTTAACTGGCTTCTTTTTCGTACGTGCTAGGTATATACCAGCAGGAAAATGTGGTCTGGCAAAGAATTAAATGTTCTTGCCTCCTCTTTGTCCCTCTCTCTTTTTATCCTTTTTTCTTTCGTCAACTTGCGCATTGAATAAACCGCCATGGCAAATTGCTCATTTGCATTCGCAGTTTTTCTCCAATTTCGCCCTTTTAAAGTTTATATACATACATATGTATACCGGGTGGATCAATAACTATTAGCACCTTGGATATCTTCGAAACTATAAGGTTCACAGAAATATTTGCTGAAATGAAATTGCACAGTACGAAAGGGGCCATCCGATAGCGATAATAGTTTTTTTGCAGGTGGAGGTACTTCGGACATTTGAAGGTCAACTCCATTTTTTTAAATGGATCGATATGTTTTTTTTCTGTATCATGAAAGAGGAGCTTAAAACGAGTTCAACGACCTATAACATAAGGTCATTGAAGGTCATAGAAAGTACAGAAAGGCGATAATACTTCCAGTTTCGGTAGTAAATAAAATTACTACGTTTATAGTAAGTGTTCAAAATGACGACCATCAGTATCAATGCAACATTGGATTCTTTTTTCGATTGATTAACTTGCAAGTGTTACAGCGTCAGAATTTATTGATGCACAGGCTGTAATAATTCTTTGTTGCATGTCGTCAAGTGTAGTTGGTACTTCTTTGTACACTTTATCTTTCAATGTTCCCCATAGAAAGAAGTCTAAAGGTGTTAGGGCTGGGGAACGAGCTGGCCACGATATTGGACCGCCGCGTCCAATCCAACGATTTCGAAATTTTTCGTCGAGTTGCCTTCGTGCAATCAATGAATAATGTGCTGGACATCCGTCATGTTGATACCACATGGTTTCGTCGTCATTTCGAACACTTACTATAAAACGTAGTAATTTTATTTACTACTCTAACTGTAACTATTATCGCCTTTCTGTACTTTCTATGACCTTCAATGACCTTATGTTATAGGTCGTTGAACTCCTTTTAAGCTCTTCTTTCATCATACAGAAAAAAAAACATACCGATCCATTTAAAAAAATGGAGTTGACCTTCAAATGTCCGAAGTACCTCCACCTGCAAAAAAACTATTATCGCTATCGGATGGCCCCTTTCGTACTGTGCAATTTCATTTCAGCAAATATTTCTGTGGACCTTATAGTTTCGAAGATATCCAAGGTGCTAATAGTTATTGATCCACCGTGTATATAGAACTATCACTGTATGGATAAAATGGAAATAAAATATCTGTATGGATGTATGAAGTGTATGAAATATATATTACATTGGCAGGTGATCAAAAGGGCTGCAATTAAAATATACCTTAGCGAAGTTTCCTGATCACTATTCTTTTGTAACCGTTTGATTTAATAACGTTAAATAATTGATGAAAATAGTATTTAGTGCGTACATTCAAATGAAATTATCGCGACTATCGAAAAGTAATTATTTTCGGATAAAGTTCCGAAAAGCCCATACCGCCGATTAATTTGGAATTTCGTGTACCCATGTATTTTGACTCGCTGATCACGAATATGATAGTGAAAATACCCGCAAATTTGATTTTCAAGGTCAAAACTCACAAAAACATTTCTTAAAAGTTTTTCTATTTTATTTTAATAAATGTTGACCCTAGAGAAAAATGTTTCTTACAAAAGTTGTAGCCTATAAAAAGATTGATCTTTTATATTCTATACAGGTTTTATCTAAAACCATTCTGCTTCGAGAAAAATGGGATAATGCTCCACTGAGAACATTTTGATAAGCTCCATTCATTTTGATATTATCTACTTGCGCACTTTACCGAGGGAAGGTTGAAGTTTGTTCTGTAACACTATACGCATACATAAACAACGCACCACACGCATAACAGAACAACACACAACATGCATACTCGAACAAATTTAGGAAAAGTCCACCTGAAAAGTTCAACCCACGGAAAATTCGTCTCTCGGAAAATTCAACCTACGGAAAAATCGCCCCTCGGAAAATTCAACCCACAGAAAATTCGGCCCCCAAACCCAAACAAGCCAACACAACCAAACCCGAACGAACCAGAGAAACCAACTTAATCAAATCTTTACAAATAAAACATTAAAATATCCGGATCCGGATCACGTCTTCTTATTTATCCGGATATACATTTAAAAACTACGTTTAGTGTCCCTGGGTGGGGGCTCTGCCCTCTCCATCCCCGGAAGGGCTATGCCGCTGACTCCCCGCGCCGCAGTAGCAAACACCTACCGCGTGCGGCACACGAACTTGGAACACATAGTGTGTTATATGTAGTTTCGTCGTAAATAAAATTTGTGAGTATTTTCACTATCACATTCGTGATCAGCGAGTCAAATTACATGGGTACACGAAATTCCAAATTAATTGGCTTTTCGGAATTACACCCTTATTTTCGAAACAAAAAAGAGAAATGTTTTTCAATATCACAGAGTTTGATCGTCTGTAATACATGTCAAATATTTATAATGATGGATATTGGTAAAGTATTATGGTTTGATAACGAACAGATTACTGAAATTTTTCGAAAGTAATTAATAATTGAATATCACAATTATGCGGCTTCCCACGAAGCGATTAGCCCTACGTTGCTGTAGAATAGGCCAATTTGTGCTGTTTTTAAAATCGAGGTGACTAGCGTGTTGTTTGCCACACGAAGTCGCTTTTTTTATAGTGTAATATATTTCGTGGAGCTATTTTTTTACTATTAGACCTTCTCATTCCTGGATTAATTGAACGAAAGTCCAATTCGCAACCTTCTGAAACGTTGAATAATAAATAGTATTATTAATAATGTCAAGAAATAAAAATTGTCTACCGATGAGGCTAACGAAATCAAAGGCGAAACGGCAAAACCATCGGATAGCTAAACAAATGCCCCACTCTTCTCAACATATCTTTCTTGCGTTCACCCCTTTTTTTTCATTTCATCCACAAAAGAAATTGCCTTCTCGGTCTCGGGATAAGAGTAAATGGAAATGTCCGTTTTTTTTTGTTCTCTTTATCCGTGGACAACGTGATTTGTTCGTCCTCGTTTCTGCTTTTTATCGTCAAAGAAGTTTTATCCTGTGAAGAGTATAATGCAAAAAAAAATGATTATGGAGGCTGCATTGGCCGGGTTGGTAGAAAATCTGCGTGCATGTGCGAAAAAAAAGAAGGTGAGGGACAAATAAAGAAGGAAAGACTATATTTTTCAGGATATGTAATGTAATTGGAATGAGCATTTGTGCGGCCTTATTTAATGAAATTTGAACAAGCTCCACACAAAAGGAGTCTAAGTAGTCGAGTACACTCGTCTACATTATACATAAGAGAAAAATAAAAGTAGTGTAATAAAGAAGTCGAAAAGAATCAGGCTCGTTGTGCGCGAATAGTGAAAGAAGAAAGGGAAAGGGATGGGTTTGGAAGAGGCGGATAAGATTTCTTTTCACGCAGTCGAAAATAATAGAAAAAAAGCACTCGTGTATTTTAATATATCCATGTCTATATACAACCATATAAATATGTGTCCATGTACATTTATGTACATATATATGTACACACATATATATATATATATATATATATATGTGTGTGTAGGATTCAAACCGATTCACGGGAGAAATGAGGAACTCAGACTCAAAAATATGAAAAGGATAATTTAATTGAGAAATAATTGATACACGTCCGTCTTACGTCACGATCAAAAACATTCTCCTCCTTTCTTATTTTTTATATATGACGATCGTATAAAAGAAATGAGTAACGCAGCGATAGATCGATCGCTGATTGAACCTCTCCCACAATCGGCCATTCAGGTCAATCTTCGGTCCCCGAAGAATTTTCTTGATAATGCTTCATATAATCAGCAGCTGTTGTGGTCATTTTTGGCCCTTCTCCGTCTCCTATTGTTATTACCTCGTGCCTATTATTTCCTTTAATTTGAGATATCTTGTATGGACCAAGGAATTTTGGTTTAAACTTCAGTCCCGAACCAAACTGTGTTCGCTTTATGAAGACTAAATCATTTTTTTTGTACGACGTTGCGTTCTTACAATTCCGATTATAAGTTTTCCGATTTTCTTCTTGGATCTTTAATAAATTTTTCTTTGCGAAGGAGCGTAATTCGTCTCGCTCGTTGTTGAACGATTCAACGGATTCTTGTTCGATCAGAGATAAAGTATTGATGTCCTCCTTATGACGCATCTTAACGCCAAAAAGTACCTCAAACGGGGTCATTCCAACGCTTCGCTGGAAAGAGCTGTTTAAACAACATTGCACTCTATCAATGTGCTGATACCACTTATCAGGGTTTTCCAGAGAGAGTTTCGTCAGAATCGGTATAATAATGCGATTGGTCTGCTCGACCTGTCCGTTTCCACTTGGAGCTCCGGTTGTAATTGTAACGTGCTCGATGTTTTGAGAGGAGCAATATTCTTTAAATTCCGTTGAGGTAAACGCAGGACCACGATCGCTGATTATTCGTTGAGGGTTTCCAAATACCGCTTGTTGGACTGACAATCTTGAGATTACCTCTTTTGTATTTGTCGTTTTCGTAGGGTAAAGCCATACGAACTTCGAAAAACCATCGACGACAACAAACAAATGTTTATAATTTTTTGAGGTGGATGTCATAGGTCCCAGATGATCCACATGGTGTTGACAACGGAATATCCCCCTTCGGAATCGGAACAAGTTCCCCCTCTTTCTTTCCGTTTTTTCTTTCAGCCAGGATGCAAGGGACGTAGCAACTGACGAATTTTTCCAATTTTTCTTTCAATTTCGGTATATAATAATCTTGCTTGATGCTTTCGCTCATATTTCTTACACCGAAGTGTCCGTTCTCGTGCGCTCGACGAATGATATCGTTATGAAGACTAGAAGGCAGGACTACGACTTTTTTGTTTCCTACTTTCTTCATCAGGATACCACTTTCGAGGAGATAGTCTTCGTAGGGTTCTTTTTCCAAAATTTGTTTGATTACTCGTAATCTTTCTTCTTCGTTTTGCTGTTTCTTGATCATGAGAGAGATTGTGTCATCGACTGTCATGATCGGGTGTCGACTGAGCGCATCTACATGCTTCAAGCGTGTTCCTGGGCGGTGCTCGACTTCATAGTCAAAATCTTCGAGCATTAAGGCCCATCTTCCGACCTTGGGAGAAAGATCCTCCTTGTTCAATGTTTTCTTGAAAGCTTCACAGTCCGTGACTAGCTTGAATTTCAATCCCAGAAGATATACACGAAACTTTCGAAGAGCCTCGACGACCGCGAGAACCTCTAACTCGTACGAGTGTCGTTTTTTCTCGGCATCGGTTGTCTTCCGGCTCATATACAGGACTGGGTGAAAATCTTCTTCGATAGAGTTTCGTTGCATCAGGACCGCTCCGTATCCTTCCTTGCTTGCGTCTGTATGGAGTTCGGTTATAGCATCCGGTCGGTATATACGTAACACCGGTTCAGTTGTGAGGACGCGTTTTAATTCACAAAACGCATGTTCTTGTTCGGGTCCAAAATAAAACTTTTGATTTCCTTTTAGTACGTCTGACAGAGGATACGCGATTTTTGCATAATTCCGGATGAATTTTCTAAGATATCCAGTCAGACCAAGGAAACTTTGGATATCTTTTCGAGAATTGGGTCTCGGATATCCTACAACGACTTTAATTTTCGTTGGCGATGGATGCACGCGACTATTTCCAATGAAATGCCCGAGATATTCGACCTCTCGCTGTAGGAAAGAACATTTTTTTCCAGTTAATCGTCAAACCTTTTTCAGCTGCAACGTTGAGAGTCTCTTTGAGATTAAGAAATGCCTCTTCTTCATCTTTCCCTGGAATCATGAGGTCATCCATATAAGCTAGGACGATGCCACGCTTGCTCAGATCGTGAAAAACCTCGTCTATGAATCGTAGAAAATTAGTCGGACTGTTGCTTAGACCGAATGGTGTCTTCAAAAATTCGTATTGTCCTTCATGTGTGACAAATGACGTATATTTACGACTGTCTAAGTTCGATGTACGAACTGCATAAGTTCGATGCAATTTATCGAGGCCAACACTTCATCGAACTGTTCTTCATCATCATCATCTTTTTTTTTGTTCTCTTCGCATGTTTGCCGGGCATCATTTCTCTTAGACTCAACGTTCTCCAATTTTCGAATGGTCATTATTCCTCCTTGAATACGAATGTCCATGTATCTCCTTACGTCTTTTCCCAACAACATTTGCGAGTCCATCGTACGTGTCGGTACGACGTATACCGTACTCGTATAAACGTCACCGTCGATCGTTAGTTCGATATCGAAAACGCTCTACTTTCGAAATTTCCGAACCCTTTAAAAACTCGCTCCGTTGATTGCAGGGCCGGACTTCCAATTTTTCGATACACGTCTTCTCGCAGTAGTGTTTTGCAACTCCCTGTATCGAGCAACGCTGCAATTTTCGACTCAGAAATTTTTACGACGAACGTTTCTTCATTCGTCGTCACCAAATTAATTCTTCCCTCTTGATTTTCAGTATTTTTTGGAGGATTCTCGCATTTCAGGAAAATGTGGCCAAATTGGTTGCATTTATAACATTTAGGCCCTTTTTCTTTACTTGGACAAACTTTAATCTCGTGCTCGACCGATCCGCACCCAAAACAGCGAGTTTTCTTCGATCTTGCGTTATCTTTTGCTGCGGAATTTTCTTTCGACGAAGAGCGAAATTCCTTTTTATCCTTTGTTGGTTCGGTTTTTATTGATTTTTTCTTTGACGATTTTTCGCATATTCGATCGTAAGTCTCCAAATTTTTCCTCAGCTCGGACACAGTTTGAGCGTGGTATAATATTTGTTTATTCGATTCGTCATCAATTACTCCGCCGATAATATATTGCATAAGGGCTTCTTCTTCGATACTTTCTTGACTAGCAATTGTCTGCATTGCATACACGTACTGTCGAGGAGTTTCATTGCTCTGTCTTTTTCGCTTAAAAAGCTGGGCGTGAACGGTGGCACTATTTATCTCTATTTTGAATTCGGCGATGAGGGATTGTTTTAGTTCTTTCCACGTTGTGAGATTTTTTTGGAATGCAATAAACTGTTTTGCAGACCCTTGCAATATCTTTTTCCCATATATCACCATTTGTAAATCGTTCTAATAAAGCAACGTGCTAGTATCCTCGAACTCTGCCATCCACTTTTCAATTATCATTTTATCACCGCCGGAAAAGGAAGGAATACTTCCTTCAACATCTTTGATCGTGAATGTGCTAGCCATCAGCGACGTTGGGATTGATTCTTGGTTGGACGGCCTATTATGTCTGAAATTCCGTGTTTGAAAATAATCAGGGTCTTGTAAAAAATCGTGATTATTTGTTCGAGGAGGGATTTCTTTCTGTGCGTTATCATCGTTGTTTTCATCGTCCTCTTCATCGTCCTCCTCGTCATTTGTTTCTTCGATATTTTTTCTGACAGCATTCCACAGCCGACTTATCAAATCTTTTTCTTGCCCCTCCGTTGAGAGTTTCAATTTTCCTAACTCTTTCCGAAATTGTTTTACTTTTATTGTACTCACGATTGTCTCGTTTAGTTCCGGTATTATTATTCTTTTTCTCACCGGGTCCACCGTGTTGCTTGCGTGGTGTGACGTTCCTTCGTTTGAGCCCCCTGGTTGAGAAATATCGTTGATAACTTCTCCGTCATGATCGTTGTCTCTGCTCCCGGCTGAATTTTTTTCGTTTGGTGGGGTTCGTAACATCTTGCGATACAATTCTTGTTCGTCTTAGTCGGAATGTATCCGTCCTCGATCGTCGTTTCAAATTTTAAACTTGAAATGTGAGGAATTCAACCTCCAACTTCCGCGATCTTCGGCGTTTAAATCAAACAACATGTACGATAAGCCTTTCGACGTATCGTAAGCGACTTCCAACTTTCAAACGTGACTTTTTTTTTACGTAATGGTCGACTTGCCCGCGTATGACAACTTTTATTTTCTCAGCTTCGTTTCTTATTATTTGCCCGTTTTCTTTCGGTTGTTATCCCGGACGAGCCCCCAAAATGTAGGATTCAAACCGATTCACGGGAGAAATAAGGAACTCAGACTCAAAAATATGAAAAGGATAATTTAATTGAGAAATAATCGATACACGTCCGTCTTACGTCATGATCAGAAACATTCTCCTCCTTTCTTATTTTTTTTATATATGACAATCGTATAAATGAAATGAGTAACGCAGCGATAGATCGATTGCTGATTGAATCTCTCCCACACATATATATATATATATATATATATATATATATATATATATATATATATATATATATATATATATATATATGTTACACATGAAGTACATAATGTGCCTATTGTAGGAGAGGGGTGATGACACTAGAAATGTCGGATGAACAGCTATATGAACTTCTAAACAGCTATATTTGGAAAAAATTAAGAATAAAAATGTTTCAATTTAAAAAAAACACACACAAAGAAAAATCTTACTACGATGGGTCTGGCGGCAAAAAATGCTAAATTTATCATATTTTTTTTCCTAAAAAAAACAAAAATCAAAGTGGCGTTCTTTAAAAAAACCGCGTTTATTACAAATAAACTAAAAAATCATGCCGAAGATGACTTTGAATATTTTTTAAATATTTTTTTTCATAAACAACTTTCCAAAACGAAGAATTAAAAAAAGATCTTGATCGGTCCAGTTTTTAAAAAGTTATGAGCATTTAAAAAAAACCAGCGTTTTTTTTAAATTCGATACGTATTTGTGATTATGTAAAAAAATCACACAAGCGTTTGAAGATGAAAACAATAACACATTAAAGTTTCAGCCAAATCGAAAGAGGTCAGGCCGGAAAGTGGTCGATTTGACGTTGATTGTCCCATATAAATATATATATATATATATTTTTTTATTTTTATTAATTTTCTGTGTTTCAATGTATACCTTTGCGGGCTTTTACGTAGACTCTTTCCAATTGAACCCTTTCCTATTACTCCCTACCCGCACGTCGCTCATCTAACCTAACTTCCATTGCGTCCACAGCCGTCTTTAGCTATACTATATCGAATTTGTCCAGGATATGGGGAAACTGTGGAAAACCCGTACCGGTATAGACGGACATATATTCTTCTGATTCTCTGGTGTATAAATTTTTACTTAAGTATCTACATCAAGTTATTTATCAGAAGTATTATCCTTCCGCTCACTGGATGTTTAACTCGAAGTATCGCTAGAGCGGAATCCCGACCGCACATCTATCAGTGTCGGTCCTGAGGAGACAATGATATTTTATAGCCATAGTCACTGACAAAAATACATATAGTACTGCTTATTGATAGTTTAGCAGTTGCATAAACCATGCAACTATGTCAACCGCAACCGCCAATCTTACAAGCATCCGTTGATTGTTTAACGTTATATAATGTAGTAGGTTTTCGTAAGATGGATATTCCCTTACACTATTAAAAATTAACTCCCCCAAGATCCTAATAGTGAAAAGGAGTAAAATATATACACTACTCCAAAAAATTAAAGAAACAGAACATTTCTTCAATTTTTTTAGTGTTTTTTTAAGCGCTGTATCTGTGTGAAAAATGGTCGTATCGTGATGGAAAAAAGCATTTTGAAGCTTCAAGTTTGTAGTTTTGCGATCTTTTGGCAAAAATGTTGTGAGTTACGGTTATCGCGCAATCATAAGAAATAGTGCGAGACAAAAATTTTCCAAATATCGTGTTTTTTTTTCAAGGGCCGACTTGAAAAAAAAACTTGACTTCAAGGGCTAGCTTGTTTATTCAGCTTCAATTTGGTTTTTTGTTAGTCTCTCTACGTCAATTTTTTGCTAAGATATCCGATTTTGAATGAAAAAGGATCCTTTTGTCATCGATATCTCAGCAACTAATGATATCTCATTAACACAGGGAATTAAAGGGCAGTTTACAAAACTTGACTAAATTTCCTACAACACCCTTTCACTGAATATTGAGATTTTTTTTTCAGCCTTAACATCAAGTTGAAAAAAGTACAAAAAATGACTTTATGGTTTTTCAGTCAATCTATCACTACTTTGCAAATATTGATGGAAAGACTGATGTTGCCAGGTTTTTCTTTCAGTTTACTGTACCCCCAATAGCCCGGTACATTTTCAAATTGATCCGTCGAACCGTTTTTCTGGACCAATTGATCAAAGTCTTACAAAACAATTAAAAGAACAAGTGTATTGGTCTTGAGTACACTATGTACTCAACATCGTGTATTTTTTTTTTATTGGTTTGTTCCAGCCGTACAGGGTCTTTCCGTTTTTACGAGCCCCAACCCACCTCAACTTTCTGTCACCCATTCCACATCACCGCTCTATATCTCCCCTCCACAATTCCCCCGTCCACCGCCCATCCCCCCACCTTGCGGTCGCAGCCGACTTCCCCCTCTGTATCGTATTCACCATGACATGTCTGCCATGGGCATAGGGAAACTGCGGAAAACCTATACCGATACAGCCGGTCCCAAGTTCGTCTCCCAGTCACGGAACTGGTCCGTCTTTCGCCGAGAAATATCAAAGAAAAATATTTCACGACGAAAGTGACACGACTGGGATTCGAACCTGCGACCTCCCGATCCGCTGGCCAGCACGCTAACCACTAGACCAACGCACCGGGTTACTCAACATCGTGTAATCATCATCAAAATGAAACGACCAATTTTTTTTCGACTTTTTTCACAACTTTGCACTGGTTACTTGTTAAATTTGAGAAAAAAATGTCCAAAAAATTCAAAAAAAAAATTTGAATTTTTTTTTTTGAAAAATTGTAAAACATTTCAGGAAACAATACTGACTCATATTAGACACAATTCGACCTTTGCGTACCATAATGTCACTCATCTTTAATTGCATTAGTTAAAAGTTGATACCCCCACGCTGTATTCACTATTCGACCTGAGAACATTTATGCGATTAATGCTCGATATTTTCTGCAAAGGTTATTATTGGAATATCCAATACAACGATTCTGCGGTGTTCTGCGCAACTCGACATGCACACGACGAACGTACGCGCTCACGCTTGATACGCGCTCTCACACACATAGCTCTCTTGCTCTCGCGCGCTGCCATTATCATACGTCGTTACAGAATCGATAATGTAAAAATTCAATATACCGTACTTTCATTTAAATCTGCATCTGTTATAATTTATAGCCTCATACAGAGTTCTTAGTTCCTTTTTCAGAAAGAACTCATCTTTTTCAGAAGAAAATATGAGTCAGTATTGTTTCCTGAAATTTCTAGAAATTTTTTTTTTCGAAAATTTAACAACTGGTGCAAAGTTGTGAAAAAAGTCGAAAAAATTGGTCTTTTCAGCTTGATAATGATTACACGACGTTTAGGAATACTTGTGCCTTTAATTGTTTTGTAAAACTATGATCAATCGGTCCGAAAAAAACAGTTCGATGGATCAATTTGAAAATTTACAGGGCTATTGAGGCTACGTTAAGGGGGGAAAACCCTTTTGACACCCGAAATAGAGTCATTTTTCATGAATTTTTTTAAACGTGATTAAATAATCACATCATTTTTAAATTTTGACATTATCTTATTACAACTTTCAAGTGGTATTCCTTTAGGCGTCTTTGCATGATATCGAAACGTGCTCTATTTATTTGATTTTTTCTATTGATCTGAAGCAGAAATCGAAAATATTTTTTGATTCTCGACAAGTGTAGAGGAAGGATATACCCATAAAAATATAAAAAAGTGTAAAATTAAAAATTAAGTAGATTTTTTAATCAAATTTTCATATTTTTGACAATATTTTCGACAATTTTTACCCCAAAAAAGTAATTTATTTACGCGATAACCTTAAAACTTTAGGTATATCCTTTCGATAACGTTATAGTAAGAAACCTCCTAAAATTTTAGCCAGATCGATCAATCACGTTTTCAGCTATACTATGAGCAGTTTTTGAAAATGGAGTTCCGAGATAATCGCGTTTAAAGTTTCCTTAGTTCACAGCATGCGGTCCCGGCGCGCTCTCGACTATGTGCTATAACTTCGTAAATATTTCATATTTCGATTTTTCGATTTTCCAGTATATTCTCAATATATTATACTTTCGAAATATGTGGAAAAAATCGATTTTGTGAAGATTGTAAAGGGTTTCCCCCCTTAAGTTATAAAAAAAACCTGGCAACATCAGTCTTTCCATCAATATTTGTAAAGTAGTGATAGATTTACTGAAAAACCATCAAAAGATATTTTTTTTTTTCAAGTTAATGTTACGGGTAAAAAAAATCTCAAATATCAATGAAACAGTCGTGTAGGAAATTCATTCAAGTTTTTATCTCGATATGACCATTTTTCATACAGCTACAGCGTTTCAAAAAACACTAAATAAAATTGAAGAAGTTTTCTGTCCGTTTAATCTTTTGGAGTAGAGTATATACATTGATAACAAATGTTGCTTGTGATCCCAGATAGACAGTCATGATTATCACGGCGTGCATACAATTGATGAAGCAAATTTTACAGCATATTGACTACATGTTGAATTGTGATGCAAAGCCATGGACTCATTTAGTTTCATGCACTTACAAAACATTTTGATCTTAATATGTCGTTTACAAATGCATCGTGCGTTTAGAGCACGTCGAACTCATATCGCTGTGCTCAAGTGTCCGCAATTAATATCCGCAAATTTTACGTCATATTGAAGTCATGTGTAGACATTATGGTGTGTACTCACTATGGTAACATCAATTGTTCTCATGAATTGTACTTAACATGAACGCAATTTCGTTTACGTTGGTGAATACATTTCATAAGCTCATTCAGTACCTTGGATTTGAGATACAACGTGACTTAAATTTGTCGTTTCGAAATGCATCATCCATTGACTACAAGATGATAAGAGGGCAAATTTAAATTCTGCAATGAATATTTGCAGATAGACGTCATATGGTAGTGATCCAATGATTTTTGTTGGTATATTCACTGGGTTAGCACTGGTAATAGACATGCCATGCAAGCAATGTGACGGCGATATGCATATTTCTCAGTGATACACCCCATGAGCGCAATATGCCGGTAAAATGCATGTTTCTCATTGTCAGTGATTCATTCTATGACGGCGATATGCATGTTCTCAGTGATAGATTCGATCAGCACAATATGACGGCAATATGCATATTTCTCCGTGACAAATCCCATGAGCGCATTATGACGGCGATATGCGTGTTTCTCAGTGATACATTGTATGACGGCGATATGCATGTTTCTCAGTGATACATTCGATGAGCGCAATATGACGGCGATATGCATGTTTTTCAGTAATACTTCCTATGTGCGCTATACAACGGCGGTGTAAGTACGATATAATGAAATAAAATTTCAATAACAATTAATTTCTAAGAATTTGGTGTTTTTTTTTTATTCAAATGGATGTATTGTACCTTCTTGAAAAATTGAACATTTTTTCATCATTTCTTTTAATGCATCTGGATAGCTTTTTTACATCACTAAAATATTTAGCAAGAACAACAAGGTATTCATTTTATATGATACATGTAATAATAAATGCAGTCATTCGTTTATTTTTACCATCATCAAAAGCCTTGAAGTCGTAAAACTATAGAAAGAATACGTAAAAAAGTGTGTTATTTTTACTGCCTAAATGGCCAAAAAAATTCAGTAGTCAAAAAGAATTAATTTTCGTTGCATTGCAACAATGCAAACTTCAACGTTTTCCCACTTATTGACATTTTTTTAAATGATAAAAGTAAGGAGCGAAAAAAAGGAAATTTACACAAGTGATAGGATGGTTAGGTAGGTAGCGCGCTCAGCTCTAGAATTAGAAGACGTAGGTTCGAAACCGAGGCTAGATAAAAACTTTAATGAGGCAAAACACGTTTTAATCCAATTATCCTATATGCAGCAATATAAGTAAAGCATATGGAAACGAAAAATACTACCAGAATTGTTTTTTATTCATAATTTGTAGACTTATTGATTTTTTCATTTCAGCCACAGATCCGACAGCCTGTAGTGTCGTAGTATGGGTTACGCCCTCTAGCGTCCATATAAGCACAACAATTGTATCATGTCATGACGCCAATATGAGCTTCATATGAGCACTACAATTTTTTCACGCCGTGACACTCATACGAGCTCCAAATGAGCACAACGTAGTTACGTGACGCCGTGACGCCTATATGAGCTCCATATGAGCACTAAAATTTCTTCACGCCGTGACGCTCATATGAGCTCCATATGAACAGAAAATTTACGTCACTCTGTGACACCAATATAAAACCCATATGCACTCCCTTATTGTTGGATATTCGTAAGCCGATTTTGCTAGTGCTGATGAATTCACTGCATGCATACTCGCGTGAGAACAACTTTGCTTCAATTGGATGTGTTATTATGAATCGTCATGTGATGCAAATATGAGTTGAAGGTGAGCACTCATAAGCGACACATAGCTGTGTTAATTTCTATGCATCATAGATAATGCCCATATGATGCCAATATGAGCTAAATGTGTCTATCTGGGATGGGTAAATTATAAATGAAGAGAAATAAATATTCATGTGTTTTACAATTTTTATCAACAGTAAGCCTTCATTTTTCAAATCACCCCAATATATTTTTTCCATTTCATTATTTTTATTATATAGAGAGTAATTTCTTTGTAAATTTAATTTGTCTAAGACTGTGTGAAAACGTTGTAAAGATCTTTTCACCATGAATACAAACAAAATTTGAGCTTTTAAAATGAATAAGTTGTTGTTGCATCTTACAATACAAACTTTAATGTCAAGTTGTTGTACACTATAGAAAGTACCGCACCTACTGATCATAATCGTGGTCGAGAAGAAATGCTTTAATTGTTTAAACATTTATTTTTGCATGTTTTCCGATGTTTTTTGCAGCGCGTAAGCAGCAATCATATTCGCTGAGAGGTTTGAAAGTACCGTATCTATCGATCACAATCGTGATCGAGAAAAAATGCAAAAATAATTTTTTAAACAATATGTTTGCATTTTTTTATTGTTACGTTTTTCGACTCGCAAGCAGAAATCTATTTGCTGAGAGGTACTTTCAGTACCGTATCTACCGATCACAATCGTGGTCGAGAACAAACGGATTCATAATTATTTAAACAATTATGTTTGCATTATTTTTACCGTGAATGTTTACGGAGCCAATTGATACACTCAGCAAGGACTCTTGCTAGGAAATTCGTGTTTTTGAATTTCTCGCGAAGTCGGCGTTGAGAAAAGAAAATAAAGTTCTTTCTCGACGCTGACTGTGCTTTATGTATGTTATGCACATGCATATACGTTCACGTAGTCAGTACGCGCTACGAAGGGTCAGCCCGCGGGAAGATAACAATCTTCAACCGCGTGCGGCCGACGTAGTGAATGCACACCCGACACACATGACACACGCGTTGCGATACAATGTAGTGCCTTTTCGCGTTCCGAGGCGCGGGAAGGCATCTACAATGCGCCGTCCGGATGGGCAGCGCGTACGCGCGCTGTCCATCTCCCGGTAGATGGCAGAAGCTCGAACGAATTCTGCCCTACCGATTCGAGCCGGGGCTGCGTCGAAGTTTTGCTTCGGATACCGTTCCCTCTTAACGCGTGAGCCTTTCCCTCTCCACTAAACGCATGAGCGTTCTCTCTCCCTCCTGCCGGCTCACGCGTTCAGCGGAGAGGGGCAGCGTACGAAGAACCAAACAAAGCGGAACGCTATGTATAAGGTATACGACTATAACTCTCTCTCATTCTCTCTCTCCCTAACAATAAGTGATATATTTCGTCTCTTTTCCGACTCGAAACATTGCAGACCTTGAAATTTTACTCTCAACGCGGCCAAAGAAGTTTCACTTCAAACATTCTTACATACATTCAGGCCGGAGCTTGATAATTCTCGATATAGAGAAAAAGTCGTTTCGGCCAAGGATATTACGACAGACACTAAGAATATGATTTTTATGGTTATTATTAATATCTTTACTTACTTCAACATTGGGTCGGTTCTCAATTTGTCGAGAACGGTCGTATAAGGTACACCAAGAACACGGTCAATTATGTGGATAATTCCATTGGTTGCGGCAATATTAGCCGTTATGACAGTTGCGTTTACACCACCTCCTTCCACTGTCACCGTCTGACTGCCGTTAGGTCCGGTTATTACGTTGAAGTAGAGGTTCTTCCAATTTGCCGCGGTCGGTACCTGGAAAATGGAAGCAGTTAGCGTTAAAGAAAACGTTCCATCTACATGACAAAGAATCGACTGGCGAGATAGTCCACCTTCAGATTGTTTTCTCTTTCTTGTTCCTTTTACGGTCTCTCTTTCTCTCTTGTCTTCTTTCCATTTCCCCTCTTCCTCTAATTTCCTCTTTATTCCTTCCAATTTGCACTTGGAATGAATTAAATGGCGCAAACAAATGACAAGAGATCAACGACTCGGAAAATGAACTACTTATTTACATTGAATGAAGTTAATTATGATTTTTTTTAAATTCTACTATACAGTTTACGCAACTCAACAAAATTTTATTTTTAACTTCTTCGTGAGAGCGTCTTGAGCGAATACGAATTATTCCAGATGTTTGGGTTTATACGTTGCCAACAAGTAACATCGAATATTTAATTTTGTCCTCATAGTCATATACATATGCACACACATGTATGTATATATATATATATATATAATTTATAATACTATGATACATTTTTGTCTGGAAATTAGTATATAATTTTCAGTACAATTATATAAAAATGATTCAAAATACATGAAGAAATATCAAATTAGTCTAAAATATGAATACTCATGCTTCTTTTTACAATATTTGTGACGATGCGAAATATTGCACAATATCTAAAAGTTGAGTTTATAACAGTATTACCTTGTTCCAAAAGTCAGGTTCGTTGGAAAATGAGTCATAATTTTTCTCAATAAATTTTGTAAAAAATGTACACTTGTCTACAAAAGACCGAACAATACAATATCCATCAGCAATATTCATTCAGCATTATACTTGTGCGAATTTTTGTCCCATCACTTATTTAACCGATTGTTTTAAATTCAGTTTCAAATTCATTCACAATATCTAAAAGTTGAGTTTATAACAGTATTACCTTGTTCCGAAAGTCAGGTTCGTTGGAAAATGAGCCATAGTTTTTCTTAATAAATTATGTAAAAAATTTACACTTGTCTACAAAAGACCTAACAATACAATATCCATCAGCAATATTTATTCAGCATTATACTTGTGCGAATTTTTGTCCCATCACTAATTTAACCGATTGTTTTAAATTCATTCACCTCTGGAATGCGTTGCCGGCAACACAAGACCGAAAATCACCAATTCAATTTACTTAGCGATCGTAAAGCATGTACTAAAAAATACAATCGTCGTAAAATTTACGAATCAATGATCGAGGAAAATGACACACAATCAATTAACATTATCAGCATTGTTATTTTCTATTCGTAATCTATGAAAAAAGTTTTAATTATAAAATAGAAACGACTATCGCGAAGAAAATTATCCAATCGTTTTATTTTCATGTTCAGCTATCCTTATGCGCACCTCGAATCAAGGAAAAATGGAATGCAGAAAAGTCGTGCACAAAAAAAGAGCAAAGCAACAATAATACGTGTGAAAAAACACGAAGCCATATGGACGAGCATTTCGCATATTACGAAAATAAATCGTATGACTGATTTCTTTTTTCATATCAAAGCGATTTCATTCAACAGTGCATTCAATAACGAGCGGACCGTTGTCCATCTAGTATCGGCGCTTTTTTCACGCCTGCAAAAATTCACCAGTGAATTTTCGCTGTTCCGGAATTCGAAGAGAGATGAATAAAACAAATGCGTCTAATTAATATAAATGTACATCAGTATACACGTGTTCACCATTCATTTAGGTGTTCGCCCACATTTTCCCCTCGTTTAAAATTAATTTCGAAATTGTTTACGCATTTTTGGGGCTCGGCGTGGGAATTGAGGCGAAAACACTGAAAAAAAACTCTCGTTATATACAACGGGGGAAATCTCTTCACTCGCTGTCGAATTGCGGCTATACCATATAACGATCGCTATTTATGACCGGCTCAGAGAATTGCATCAACAACGACATGCCGTAATACTTACTGTGTACCCCGTCCTGTGTACAATACTTATATATACATTTCTATATCGAGTACAATACCAGTCTCATTGCAATCTTATACAAAAAATGGATAAAGAAACTAGGAGATCAAAGATTCCATAAATCTCGTGAAGAAAAAAACATCGTTTACCGCATTGGATCCATGAAATGTTATTAATTGTTTTGCAAATCTGATATTTTCGAACGTTTTCGACATTTTTAGGGGGCTTTTCCTTTTGCGAGATGTGCAAAAATGTCTTGCAAAATCGGCCGCGCAATGTAAACTATTCGTGAAATCCTTGGGCTACTCAGTTTCTCGGCAAACTGTTTCTCTCTGTTTTCTTTGTTTCGGTCGCTCTCTCTTTCTCTCTCTCTCTCTCTCTCTCTCTCTCTCTCTCTCTCTCTCTCTCTCTCTCTCTCTCTCTCTCTCTATCTCTCTTTCTCTTAGTTTTAAGAGAGAGGACAAGAAAGTAGAGAGCGAGAAACAGGGTTCGCGAAGAATTTTTCACGATGACGGGATATATATCGAGCGTCGTCTCTGGGACGAGTTTCCTCCATCGTAAAGCGATTGCGAATATCTTTCACGCTGATTCCTAACGCCGAAGGAGGTCTCATGAATTTTCTTTCACACAGCCGAGCCGATTTCCGGCTACTTTTCGTCGGTCTATATGCATGCCCCTTTCACCATCTCGTTCTCTTTTTTCCTTTCTTTTTTCCGCATAAAACGGTGTAGATGAAAACGAATTCCACGTTCGGGAATCGCGACGGAATAGACTCGATTTTTCCCATCGACTGTCGATATGCAAATTAGTCCGTTCAATAAACTAGCTTTTTGGACCACTCCACCGTCCATCGAGCCGCATTTGTGCCCCGACTTGTTCGATTTGACTTTAATGTCGCAAGCATTTGTATAATGATAACGTACACTGCATAACTTTGGTTAAGACTCGGTCGGAAATTTGCATTTTTAATTTGTCAATTTCCCTTTATCATTTTATGAAGAACACTCATTCGAAATAGTCATGTCCAGAATATAGAAGCCTCGGGAATCTATTCAATTGAGATGTACTATGTCCCACGTAGACATGCCAATGCTCAGCCGTTAGTGGACAATCGGCTGAGACTTGGCCCAGTACTGGATGCCAAGCGTCGGCATTCTAGACTGGCCCAAGCTTCAGCATGTCGATGGTACAGAACAGACCCAACGCTGGCTCAACGCCAGAGCCAGCGCTGGCTCAACCGTTTGTGGACAATCGGCTGAGACTTGACCCAGTACTGGATACCAAGCGTTGGTATTCTAGACTGGCCCAAGCGTCAGCATGTCGATAGTATAGAACAGGCCCAACGCTGGCTCAACACCAGAGCCAGCGCTGGCTCAACCGTTAATGGACAATCGGCTGAGACTTGACCCAGTGCTGGATACCAAGCGTCGGCATTCTACGCTGGCCCAAGCGTCAGCATGTCGATGGTACAGGACAGGCCCAACACTGGCTCAACGCCAGAGCCAGCACTAGCTCAACCGTTAATGGACAATCGGCTGAGACTTCCCGAGTCGAAAAATAAAAGTCTTATTTTCCGGCGCGTTTTCGGTCTAGACCGAATTCACGTTGGAAACCGGCCGGAATAGCGAACCATTCCGGCCAGGCTTTGCAGGCCGAAAACACGCCTGAACTCTGGACTTCGGTTTCTCCGTCAGCCTGCTTTCTCGGGCCGAAAACACGCTGAAACTTACGATTTCGGCCTCTTCATCAGCCCGCTTGCTCGGGCCGAAAACACGCAGAAATCTGGAATTTCGGTCTCCCCATCGAGTATCAATATTTGGTAATATAATGAGTGATAATTAGTGCAATTCGATCTTGCTTCCTCTTAAATCTCTACGATAATAAAGAAGATCCTTTTCACCGTGTTTTTTTTATTAAAAATAATGAATTTATACAGAGCATTGAGTAAATTAGTTGGGAGTTAAAGTGATGTAAAATTAGGAGTTAAAGTGATGTAAAATTTGAGCTTTGATTAGCTGAATTCTGCCAACTGTTGAACTGTTCTTGTGAGTTCGATTGATAATGAGGAGCCTGTAACCTGCGACGTCGATCAGTAGACCGAAAAAATGAGTGTCGGCATATTTTCGGCCTGAGCAGAACGCTGACTGATGTAAGCTGAAATCCCAAGTTTCGGCGTACTTTCAACCTGCAACCCGTTAGGCCGATCAACACGCCGGAACTGAGTTCCGGTGTTTTTTTCCGGCGCATTTTCGGTACGTTCCGGTTTATAAGTCGCCTGAATTATTACGATTTTAAAAGATTCGCCGTTTTTTCGGTCTAAGTCGCCAACCGTAGGCCAACTTTTACAATTTCGGCCGAATCGAATAAAGTTTTAGGCCTTAGTTTTCGACTCGGGTTGGCCCAGTGCTGAACACCAAGCGTCGGCATTCTAGGCTTTTCCAAGCGTCAGCATGTCGATGGTACAGAACAGGCCCAACGCTGGCTCATCGCCAGAGCCAGCGCTGGCTCAACCGTTAGTGGACAATCGGCTGAGACTTCGCCCAGTATTGGATACCAAGTGTCGGCATTCTAGACTGGCCCAAGCGTTAGCATGTCGATGGTACAGAACAGACCCAACGCTGGCTCAACGCCAGGGCCAGCGTTGGGAAAAGGAAAAAAAATGGACCGACAGCCAATCACATGCACGAACACAGAAGAAAGGGAGCCTCTTATTGGTTGTCGTTAGCTATGACGAAAACGCTCGCCACCGAGTTACAGAATCTCGCTACTATACATGTGTGTACATCGACGCTCATGTAGCCATATTGTTCAGAGTTTTTAGTGTTGGAACAAGGAAGATCTCGTGTTGTTTTAAACGACCAAGTGAAAAAAAGTATTTGTGTGATTGATGATTACAAATATACAAACGAATTGACAGCCAATATTCACGGTGAATTGTTTTCTGAATCGGGATTATCAATAGCCAATTCTATGTTGCAATTTGTTTTCTGAAATTCAGTCGTAAACTTTAGCTTTAGATATAATGTGATAAAATGTTTTATTTTTCGTGGAGCAATATCTTATTTTTGAAAAATATGATTGTCGTAATATAAAAATATAAAACTTATCATTTGACCGAAATTGGTGATAATCTCTGATGGTGAGACTCTTCACGGACGAAAACTAACCTATAATTTGCTATCTCTTTCTTTTCTTTGGTGTTTATACCACATCACAATGGAGACCGGAAAATCAGACGAGAATTTATATTAATATCTGTTTGGAAGTTTTTTGTTTCCGATCGATAAATTTTCATCAGCTAGATACATGCCTCATAACCCTAGAACATACTTTTAAAACCTAATTAACTTTTGCTAATATGTTGTTATATCTTTTTCTCCCTCACCGATATCCTTTCAAATTCTTTCCCTCTCTATCGCAGATATATTTTTTAAATCTTTTTCTCTCTCATTGCTATCTTTATAAATTGTTTTTCTCGCTCTCCGATATATTTTCAACATCTTTTTCTCTCACCGATATCTTTATAAAATCTTATTCTCTCTCACCGATATCTTTTTAAAAAACTTTTCTCTCTCTCCGATATCTTGGCATAATCTTTTTCTCGCTCTCCGATATCTTTTTAAAATATTTTTTCGCAATGCCTGCCCCGAAAGTGCGATTTTCGATTGGTGTTTAGCGTGCGGAAAGTGGCTTATTTCTCAACGATGCTTACTTTCCCGCACTAGTGCGGGAATGTGAGACTTTCCCGCACTAGTGCGGAAAAAAATCTATTTATAGCTCACTTTACCACATTGATTCGCGAAAAAACGGTTTTTTTCACGGTTGATAGTTTTTTGTTCTACGATTTTGGATCGATTGAACAAACTTGAATGTAACGAAATTCATGTGATATGAGACGTCAACTTATCACAGTCGTATTTTCTGACAAGGAAACGATCTGAACTGATCTGATCTGATTCTGATCCGGAATGGATAAAGAAAATGAGTGCCCGAGAGCGTCTACACCGGTGGAACTTATTGAAGCGGCTATATCTGCCGAAGAGAAATTACTACCGAAGAAATCAAAGGACAAATATTTGAACACTTATGCAAAATTTATGAAATGGAGAGTGTCTAAAAAAACAACCTCATTTTCGGAAACAATTTTAATAGCGTATTTCGATGAGCTATCACAAAGTGTTAAACCATCGACTCTTTGGTCTCAATATTCAATGCTAAAAAGTACTTTGTATCTGCGTCAAAACGTTAATATAAAACATTATGCGAAACTTACGGCCTTTTTAAAAAGACAATCAACGGGATTTGCAACCAAAAAATCAAAAGTTCTGTCATCCGAAGAAATTGAAAAATTCATAAATGAAGCCTCGGACATTAAATATTTGGCCACGAAGGTAAAATTTGACATTTACACTCTTACATTTATAAATAGTTCAACGACAATGATAATTACAGGCGGCTCTGATTGTCGGCATAACGGGCGCGTGTAGAAGAGAAGAACTCTGTAACATCACTGTCAGTGATGTCGCGAATATCGACTCAACGACAATTCTTGTAACTCTCCCAAATACTAAAACGAACATCAAGCGATCGTTCACAATCACCGGCGCATTTCACGACATTTTGAAAAAATACGTAGCGTTACGTCCAACAGACTCAAAAACTAACCGTTTCTTTTTAAATTATCAACACGGAAAGTGTACCCAACAACCGATTGGCATAAACAAATTTGGGAGTATGCCTAAAGAAATTGCGCAGTACTTGAATTTACCAGACCCTGAAAATTATACCGGCCATGCTTTTCGACGAACTTCAGCAACTTTACTTGCCGAAGCTGGAGCGGATATTACAACGATGAAACGTCACGGGGGCTGGAAATCAAATCAGGTGGCTGAAGGTTACATAGAGGATTCAGTGGGCAACAAGAAACGAATTTGTGAGAAAATCACGCAATTCGTTAATGTATCAAAAACCAATGTTTCTGCGACTTCAACATCAATCCCATCAACGTCAAAAATGATCAGTTCCCAAAACCTTTGCGAAGTACATGTTAATGTACCGCAATTGAATAATGCAGATTGTAGAGTGCTTCATGGAAATTCGGATCAAGCTTCGCAACAATCTTCAAATACAAGAACCATGACCTTTAATATAAATAATTGTTCAAATCTTACATTTCATGTAAACGAAAAATAAACTTAACGCTGGTTATATGCGAGTTCTTATTTGAATATAATTGTTATTTGTTTTGTTGAATCTCAAATCCCACTTTCGAGACAGTCATTGCGAAAAATAATGTATGGGACATGTGCGAAAAAAAACGAATTACATCGCGCGTAAGTTGCCGAATTCGCCTCGACTTATGGTGCATTTCTCACTCGTACTCGTGTGGTTACAGCACTCGCCTTCGGCTCGTGCTGCAAATCACACTCGTACTCGTGTGAAATGCACCATAAGCCTTCGGCTCATGCGGCAACTTCACGCGCGATGGAATTCGCTGTTTTCCGCACTTGTAGCATAAATTACTATTCTCTCTCTCCGATGTAATTCTTTCACTTTTTCCCATATGGCCTTAAGAGGTTTTTCACTCTCTGATATGTTAAGGGCCTTACCACTTAGCAATGCCCTTTAAAACACTTTTTACGCTGCGGTTAGTTAGTTACCGAAGATGTATTTTTCCCCTTGTGGTAGCATGCACATAATCTTTTTTGCAATCTGCGACATGATTTGAAAATGTTCTTTACTATCTCCAAGCTATTTTTTTAAAATTCTTACTCTCAATGAAACCTTTATTTAGTGGCCAAATAAACCTCGTACGAACTACAGAGTAATGTATTGAAGGTTTAATTCAGAGTAATAATTTTGTATCAATAACTTATATCGTTGTTTTTATATGCTAGCATTGTTTTTTATGGATTGGTCGTATAAATCATCACCCCATTGTATTTCTAAAGCTCTTGGAGTCTTAGCTTACAGTTTTACTCTGTCCTAATGTATTTAAAAATGTTATGTACTGTTGTCAGTTTAGCTCGCGAAGGAGAATTTTATTCTTCGGACCATGCATTTCAATTTTCAGCTTATAATAATACTAAGCAACAGTAACTATCTCTTATTTCAGTTCATTTATTTCATAATAATACTGAATAACACCAATCATTCACTTTTTTTCTCCGAACAATATATTTTCAGAATTTTTTTCACTCTGTGCAAAATATATATATATTTTTTTAGAGTCAACTCTCTCATATGATTCTCAAATCTTTATCTCTCTGTATACTTTAACCTTTATATAGTATAAACCCGTTACGTAGTTTTTTTAGTTTTTAGTTTTATTTTTTTTAACCTTTTTATATTGTTTTAAGGTTTAGTAACATTGATATAGCTGATACAGCTGGTTGACATATCAGCTCAGTATTCCGTTCCTATTAGAAAAAATGTTATCAGACTTTTCGGGCGATGAAGAAAAAGGTACATGCAAATAATATGAGTTGCTCTCTCTCACATTATCACATGCTCGCTCTCTCACTCTCTCACTCTCCACCTATCCATCAAATTTTCGCGTTTTCACATTTTCGCATTTTTCACATTCTCACATGTTCGCATTCTCACATTTTTCACTTTTTCGCGCTTTTCACATTTTCACATGTTCGCATTTTCACATTTTGGCGTTTTCACATTTTCACGTTTTCACATTCTCATCCATCCATCCACCCGCTCACCTGCCCTCTCTCTCTCTCTCTCTCACTCACTCTCACTCTCCCACTCTCTTACTCTGTCAAACTGTAAATATAATTATCATCCTTGTGACCCAGGCATCGTAGCCAATATATGGCTGCCGAGCGTCAGGCGCGCGTCACATTGCCATGCCTGGACCAAGCATTTTTGCTGAGCCTCGGCCAATCAAGTTCGACACTGAGCCAGCGCTGGGCCGGTGCTCAATTTATACATAGGCCAGTCGTGATCCTGGCATCGTAGCCAACCCTCGGCTGCCGAGCGTCAGCCGCGCGTCACATTTCCATGCCTGGGCCAACCATTTTTGCCGAGCCTCGGCCAATCAAGTTCGACACTGAGCCAGCGCTGGGCCGATGCTCAATTTATACATGGGACAGTCGTTGTCCTGGCATCGTAGCCAACCCTCGGCTGCCGAGCGTCCACCGCGCGTCACATTTCCATGCCTGGGCCAAGCATTTTTGCCGAGCCTCGGCCAATCAAGTTCGACACTGAGCCAGCGCTGGGCCGATGGTCAATTTCTACATGGGGTGGACGTCAAGAAGGCTCAGACGCTGATTTCTTTTTGGTGGAGACTGAAATAAAAAAAGTGCTCCGCATTGATAATGACTGTTCAAAATTACTTTTTGATAATTATTTGCGTTTATATTTTTATGGGATTGTTATAGATACTGGGCTAGGATGTGTTATGTAGAACTAGGACTAGTGAAAACTCATTATTGCTGGCTTAATACAATCTTAGAATATCCACGATAATGTTCCATTTTCAGTAATGAGGGATGAGAAACCAATGTTATAATTAGGTTTTTTTTTAGCAGTGAACCAACTCGTCTACTGCACTGCGCGACAACTTTCGAACATGTCTATTCCAAATCTTTTCGCGAAACTTTTTCTCCTAATATATGTATCACGTGAGAAGAACCTACGTGTATACGCCAGTCGCAAATTCGATATTCAACTATTATATTTTATAAGAGGTCACAGCTACGTCACAGCTTATCGCTACCGTAATAGCGAAACGCGTTGCAGCGAATAGTGAGTATGTGTCGCAGAAACGCTATCCAAACGTGTGGGCGCAACGACAGAAAGCAGTTCTGGAAACCTTGACACATCGTGAGAAAGTTCCTGAGCAGCGACGACTTCGGGAACACTGTGGACGCCAACAGCAACTGAATTCTGTAAACGAGTCCTATTGAACATATGGTCTCAAAGTTCCCATAGGTGCTGGCTAGATGCCAAGACTTGTATAATTTGAACAATATCAATAATAATAATAATATTGCCCCACCAATAAACAACCTAAAAAGTGGAGACTTAATTTTCCAAATCTTTTAAAAGAAAAACCCTAATGGTTTGAGTTCAAACAAAATATTCGGATATTAGCAATTCTAAAATGGCTTTTGAATATTTCCCAACAGTGACGTTGGTAGCAAAGAAACAAACAAACCGAGAAATTTCTCACATTTACGAAACGCATTACGATTCTAAATTGTGCTAAAGGCAAATTTGGCAGCATTCGGGTAGTGTTCATTCACCCGGTTTGATTCTTCCAGTAAAAATAACCTCACGCCCTATATCTATGATCTATGTACATATATTAGTTTATAAATGGCTCAGAAACGGAAAAGCTTAACTCCCGACGATTGAGCACTTTAATAAGGCGAGTGTTACGGCAATATTGTTGTCTAGAGCGCTGTTTTGGAGTTGATTTTCAGGATGGAATAACTGTTGAACTATTCCCGTTTCCATTCGAAATTTTTTTACACGTGTTCATTGACCCTTCAAGAATATGTACAAAAAAAATGATTATCATGTACTTTCGTACATTCGTTTACAACCGTGTGAGGAAAGCGCCCCTAATTAGCGACCAATGTTGAATACGTTGGATGAATGTGAAAAAAAACCAAACATATTCTTAATTTGTATGTGTGTGGTCATTTTTGGTACCAGATACTGAAAAAAATAACAAAATTGCGGCATGCTAAAGTTTGATTATCAATTTTTCTGAACATTCTACGCGTTGTATAAATTTAAAAAAAATCGACTCAATTGTGCTGCCAACGTTGAAGAACACTCTATTGAAAGTGCATGCCAAATGTAAGCTCAATCGGCCAATTGGCCAAGATCTCATGGTTACCGATTTAAAAAACGTAGTTTCGAGAAAAACAACTGAGCAATAACTTTGCTGCGACTCGGCCGCGTTCCCCGGGTGTACTCTTTACATCAAGAGACGCGGCAGCGTCTCGACGCCAAGTAATAAAAAAAAAACGTCTGTCACGACAACATCACGCCGCGCACTCTTTATACACCAAGATGGGCTTTAGCAGACGACTTTTTAACTTATAATCTCGACATTACGCGAACACGCGGAGAAGAATCGAAAATCTAATGACATTTTACCAATGAAATGTTATTTTTTCCTATCGATTTTGTTTGGGTCATTTTTCGATCCGCCTACTCAAACTTGAGATCTCGTAATATTTGGCCGAATTTCCGAGCGACTTTTTTACCACAAAAATTCTTCAACACTTTAGAACGTTCCAGACTCGTCGGTTTTCTTGGAGGGATAAAGTTATTCGGTCGCATCGTAAGCTATACTACATACGTCCTTTTGGGGAAAGCGTTAACATGGGGAACGCTCAGCGTTTCAGCCTGAAGGGCACCAACGGTGCACTTCAGGGCAAAGCTACTATAAACAAACGATGGCGCGCTAGAAACGTCAAAAGTCGGGTTCTTCGAATGTATGGTCTCTGTCGGCTTTAACCTCCAAGTAGTGTTAGAGCGCGAAAGTGGAAAAGCAGTGAAAGTGTAAAAGCAGCGAAAGTGGATATAAGTTCATAAAAAAACAGCCCTAATTACGCTTACAAAATTAATTTAAAAACAAACGACCCCTGTATACGTCATAATATTATAATGAAAAATTTCATCGTTTTTGGTTATACATACTCGCAGATTCTCGCCGCGGATCCACAAACAATACGCGTCAAGTGAGTTGATATGACAATCAGGCGATTTTTCATAACCTCACTACATAATGGACGGACGTGCGAAAGAGTTCAAGTGGGAATTGTGTTATTTTAAAAGCGAATTGCATAAGTTTTTGCTGCACCATATCGTGAAATAGAATAAACATGATGTACGTATGAAAAACGTCACGTGGCTCGGAAACATCCCGACGCCGAGATGGGAAGTGAAACGACGATCGCAGTCGACAAACCGAGGATTTTACGTTTGAGGAAAAAGGTGAGTAAATATATAATTATAATTTTTATAAAGTCATATGAGTACTATATCTGTATAATAGTGTACGATTTAAGTTTGAGTTTTCCCCACCCATTTTGAAGTGATGAATAGAATATGTTAATGTTTATACAGCCAAATATACCACCACGTGTCCGTCTGGAATGATGCAGTGCTCAATTTCTTATTCGCATCCGGAAAAACTGCAAGTTTCGCCAGACAGCCATCGACAGTAACATCGATGGGGTGTACGCAGCTTATGGCAGAACTTTTCAATAATTATAATGGTAATATTGTTCTATCTGGTAGTGTATTCTTTGCGTAGACTGGCTACGCCATAATAATTATCTGTGTAGACTGGTTATGCTAGAAGAATTCTTTGCGTAGACTGGTTACACCAGATCAATTATTTGCGTAGACTGGTTACGCTAGAAGAATTTCTTGTGTAGACTGGTTACGCTAGAAGAATTCCTTGCGAAGACTGCTTACGCGAGAAGAATTCCTTGCGTAGACTGGTTACGCTAAAAGAATTCCTTGCGAAGACTGCTTACGCTAGAAGAATTTCTTGCGAAGACTGCTTACGCTAGAAGAATTCCTTGCGTAGACTGGTTACGCTAGAAGAATTCCTTGCGAAGACTGTGTACGCTAGAAGATACATATAAATTGTATTTAATTAACTGTACAACGACCTTACAAGGGGACCTTACACGCTGTCACTCACGGATTTTGATAAGTCTCAGATATGTTGTAGAGGGACCTACCCTGAGTACCTGAGTAAAGGGATTTTATACAACGCTTTTTAGTTTTCGAGAAAAAACGTTCGAAAGTTTAGCTCGTAGCTATCATACCGGTACGGTTGCAGTTTTGTCGAACCAGCGGGCGTGGTCCAGTGGGCAAGGTTCCCGGCTCTGACGCTCCAGGGTTCGGGTCCCGTGATGGCGTTTTTTTTTTTTCACAAAATATAAATAAATTCGATGGATGATGCAAAACCGTCTAATTATTTATTATTATTTTATTTATTTATTTATTTTTTTAATTTTTTTATTCATTTTTTAAATTTTTTACTTTTCATTTTTTTTAAATTATTTATTATTATTTTATTTTTCACGCAGAAAAAAAAGAGAGGAAGAAATTATATTAGAAATTATCTTGTGAAAGATGTTATAACATCTTTCACAAGAAACTGCAGTTTATTATTTTTCATTACAATATACAGGTTTTTCTTACTCGCTATCACTGTGGTCGCTTGTTACATCAGAACAATATTGCGGGTGGTATTTGTCGTAAAAGCAAGCAAAACACAAGACCAAAGAGCAACGCGCACATTGTATAAAAGCTATGGCCTTGCAGGCGCACGGAGTTTTGAGCAGCGTTATTGGAAAGCATACTTAATTGACATTTAAAAACAGCGGTCTTCCCTCAATTAACATCGATGCAAACCACGCATATTTAATCATCGGCGCGAAAGCAGGTGCGCTTAATTGATGAAGAACCAAAGAATGAATTTGTATGGAATCTTCCCTTGACGCAATACCACCCGCAATATTGTTCTGATGTAACAAGCGACCACAGTGATAGCGAGTAAGAAAAACCTGTATATTGTAATGAAAAATAATAAACTGCAGTTTCTTGTGAAAGATGTTATAATTTCTTCCTCTCTTTTTTTTCTGCGTGAAAAATAAAATGATAATAAATCATTTTAAAAAAAATGGAAAGTAAAAAATTTTAAAAATGAATAAAAAAATTAAAAAAATAAAAAAATAAATAATTAGACGGTTTTGCATCATCCATCGAATTTATTTATATTTTGTGAAAAAAAAAAACGCCATCACGGGACTCGAACCCTGGACCTCGAGTGTCAGAGCCGGCAACCTTGCCCACTGGACCATGCCGGCTGGTTCGACAAAAGTGCAACCGTACCGGTATGATAGCTACGAGCTAAACTTTCGAACGTTTTTTCTCGAAAACTAAAGAGCGTTGTATAAAATCCCTTTACTCAGGTACTCAGGGTAGGTCCCTCTACAACATATCCGAGACTTATCAAAATCCGTGAGTGACAGCGTGTAAGGTCCCCTTGTAAGTAGTCGGGAAATGGGTGAAATATCTATTTTCCATTTTGCATCTCGCAGAAAGTCGTTATATTTATTTTATTTTTCTTTATTATTTTTTTAAAGGGGTTAAAAAGGGTTCTTTTAATTGTAAATTTTATAGGAACGGTGTAGACGATCGATTCAAAATTTGGAAGGTACATTCAGTATATGAGAGAGAATTTGTATAAATTTATTGAAAGAAATGTATAAATTTGAATCAAATGGTAACACTTCACTAATTGTACCGAAACTCCTTAATCAGTGTTCTGAGATACAAAAAACATACTAGTATGAAACAATTTTTACAACCCGTACCTTGATTTTCTCTACTGTAAAATTCTGGGACAGTGCTATGTATGCATGTACTTAACTGTGATAACATATCTCTTATTAATACGAACATGTCTGTTATCTGCTAGCCTAAAACGGCAAAACTTTGATGTTACAAACTTGCATTAAACAAAAATTCTAAAGGAAAAATAAAAAATTTGAGTTGGCTAATTACTTCGTTACTACCAATCAAATTTTCAATTGGAAAACCAAACATTATCGTAATAGACATATTGCTATTGAAAAAACATCGTGAATTATGCACCAATTGCCATTTTCAAATGCTAAAGAGTTACAGGTACATACTGTATTTCACTTCTACGTTATTCTCATACGTCATACTTGCTGTACCCCTTAAAAAACGCATAACTGAAATTTTACTGTAGTCCGTCCTCAGGCATTTATATCAAAAGATATAAACATAATGATCTCTTTCAATATAGCAAAAACATACATTTTCGGGCACGGCGAATTAGAAATTCGAAGACAATAAGAAGCGTAATATTTGTTCAGTGACCTTAAGTACCGCCGGCGAAATAATCGACCACCCTAATAAACTTAACGTATGGATGTGCAAATAAAAATATATACCACACTAACTAGAGTGAGCAAATAACGCTGCAACCACGTTAAGTTTATAACTATAGAAAATGAAGTATTTCCGTTTCAAAAAGATATGAAATCCCCCTAAAAAACTTTAACAAGTAAAAAAAACGCCAAGTAATGAAAAATGCCTTCGAAAAAATTATCGATTGTTTCACTATCTACAAGATTCTAATTAACCTCGAAATATTTGTGATTTTTTTCAAACAATAGTTTTGTTTAGATTTTAATTTTTCAATTCAAACGTACAAAAGAAGTGAAATAACTTTTTATGAAAAAGCCAAGCAAATTTACTAGAAACATACAGAAAATTACCAAACTCTAGTAATAACATTTTTCTCAATATTTTCTTTTCAAAAACCATTTTACTATCATAATAAAAGTACGAATCACGATTATATAAAAGTACAACGTATGCATCACACAAGTACTGTATCACTGGAAATGCTGGGCAACGACTTGGCGTGCATGGTTTAGAAAAAAAGCTCGGGAAGATACACGATTATCTTACAGAAACGTCCCTACCGCTTGCAAAAGTAACTTTTGCAACAATTTATCTACATAGATTATTTCAAATAGTAACATCGCATCAGGCATACAGGATTATTAGAAATGAGATGTTCGACTGTACTTAGACAGAATATCGGAAATGGAGCGATAGGTGTCGAGAGTAATATCGATATTCCTTTTCTAACAGAAAGTGGTGCGGACCGTAATTCAAACCTTCAGCCTGCCAAAACTATGTCCATTACACCACAATTTATACTACGCAATAGATTTCATGAGATGTACAGTGGTTCTGCAATATAGTAGAAAGTGAATACTTCCACATAACTTTTCAAATTATGCAAATAAAGTGAGATTTCAAGAGCCGTGTGGTCTAGGGGTACATCACTGATTTTTAAATTTATACTTTGCGGAATCAGAAACTTGGTTCGCAGTTACATAATAAATTGCGTCAATTTATGTCTTTCTTAACCTAATGGTCAAGTTGTTGAGAAAATGTCATCCTTCGCTAAGCTTTTTTTCTTAACCATGCACGCCAAGTCGTTGCCCAGCATTTCCAGTGATACATACATACAGTACTTGTGTGATGCATACGTTGTACTTTTATATAATCGTGATTCGTACTTTTATTATGATAGTAAAATGGTTTTTGAAAAGAAAATATCGAGAAAAATGGTATTACTAGAGTTTGGTAATTTTCTGTACGTTTCTAGTAAATTTGCTTGGCTTTTTCATAAAAAGTTATTTCACTTCTTTTGTACGTTTGAATTGAAAAACTGAAATCTAAATAAACCTATTGTTTGAAAAAACTCACAAATATTTCGAGGTTAATTAGAATCTTGTAGATAGTGAAACAACCGATAATTTTTTCGAAGGCATTTTCTATTACTTGGTGTTTTTTTTTACTTGTTAAAGTTTTTTAGGGGGTTTCTATAACCCGGATAATTCTATGAGCATCGTTAAATGGTTTTCACCGACATATGCAGAAAGGTCTGTAGAATAATAAAGTTAAATTAGTAAGAAATTATTTTTTCAAATTTCTAGTCAATAACACTGCCTTAACGGCTTCCGCGTTTATAATGTTTTATATAAAATTCATTGTGCAATGAGAGCAGTATGAAACGTCTGCATGGAAATGCGTGCTTTTTTCTGCGTTCTCGTCCGTTTATTTAACCGTTCCAAACATACATAGCACCACCCTGTTTCGACCCGGAAAAAAGAGTCCCCGGTGCATGGTTGAAAGATAAATAAATAAATTCGTTGCAAAATAAACGGAAAGAACGTATCACTGGACTCATCAGCGGGCAAAGAAAAGAAGAATGAGTCCGCGGGTGAGAGAGAAACGAAACGAAACAAAAAATAAATGCAGCTGAAAGTCGCTGGATAATGTTTATCTCTTTGCGCACAATTCAAAGTTTTTATTGTTGTTCTCGCGGTTGTTCTCCTTTTTGCTTTTTTTCGGGTGGACGAGGTTACTACTCTCGATATACAGCTTTGGCTAAAGTTATTAGGTGCCTATTGATATTTTTTACGTTAGCCGCGAGTTTTCTTGTTCGAGATACTTTCCTTGTTTTCATTGACCTCGAGTGTCTCAAAACAAAGTTGTGTACAGCGAGCTGCACTCGAAAAGAAACAATGAAGCACGCTACTCGGTTGAATACGAATTTTCTTCCACGCCGTCAGTCTGCAATCATCGCTCAGTGAAAAAACACAAACGCGTGAAACGTTATTTTTGCTCATATACTTTGGAATTTTATGCGTTTATATCGCATGAAACGTATCAAAACAACTGGACGCCATTCCAATCGCAGATTGGGAAGAAGAAACGCCACACCAGACCCGGTGGACAGATTTTGTCTTAAGAAAATCGACGAAAAACGTCGCCGAGCGGGTTGCTGAGCTTGTCGACCAGACGGAAACATACATTGTTTCTCGAACAGTGAGAAGAAGGCTTAAGGAAGCTAGGATTAAAGTGTGTTAGGTCCGAGAGAAACCGTGGCTGTTTGAAGAAAAAAACAAGAGTATACACTTACTATGGGCCATAGACTTATCAATATCATTTCGAGGAAGGTTACTTCAAAATAATATGGTCCGGCGAATCCAATTTTCAAGTGGGCATGGATTATCTATTATTGTGTATTTAGAAACCAAAATGCTTTATTGCAATTCATGGTTTGCCAATGATTTGGACGTTGTATTGGATACAAATTTTTTGCGATGTTCACAGGTTTTTGACACTGCTCGTGCGACCTTCGTCGCATCTACGAAGCGTAGGTGAAGAGTATCGTCTAGAGTGTGTGGCACCAATTATAACACATCGCGGAGGCGCGTCATGGTATGGGGCTGCGGGACTTAAAGCAGTGTCCGTTAAATGTTCGTGTGTGAAAGACGCACGGATGCAAAAAAGTACATAAATGTACTAGCAAATGGCTTGATACCTTCTGTTCCGACGATTTCGGAGATGGTAACACGGAATCTATCAAATTCCAATAGAATAATCCATCCTGCCTGAAATGTGCCGCAACCATGTGGCGGTTTGTTCAAAATGAGGTGGACGTTCGTCAATGACCGCACAGTCCCGGATATCAACCCCATTAAACATGTATAGGCTGTTCTGAAGCGGAACATCCGAAACCACATTATAACATCGAAAGAAGAGCTTAAAAAAGTGTTTCAATAGGAATTTCAACATGTGTCATAACTTAGCGTGCTCTATGCACAAAAGGGTTGCTGCAGTCATTAAGGCAAAAGATGCTCTCACCAAATATTGATTGAATTCAACATACATCGTTACTGAACTTATGTATGTATTCTTATTTCACTCCTCTTAATATTATTGCCGAATACGCAGAATACTGTGTGCCCAATACTTTTAGCCAATGCTCTATTTACGATCTTTGCTGTCCATATTATAGTTCACCTGCGGAATTATAGTGAATTTAATCTGTTTTAGAAATCATGGTTCCGTCTCGTCAGTCATTGAAGTGACGCTACTTTCCCGGATTTTTCAACAATATATTGAAGAACATGTAGAGTATCAAACATGTATTGGACAAGAATTTCGATAAAAAAGAAAACTCTAGATGTTTGAGTTTTATGAACAAATTTTAAGAAATAAACATGGTTGATATTCTGATAAATATCTATAAACTTCACTAGTCAGCTGAATTTTTCATTGATCTGGATACTAATGGTAATAATAGTAGTTATGTTATTTAATTTAGGAAGTTTTAAGACAATCTTCTAGTCCGGAATCTTAACAAAAAATGTTTTTTTTTTGCCATGACTAAAGAATATTCGTGCAAAATAATATACCCGATAAATAATATATCCGAATAAGCGATCCGAAAAAAGATCGTCAGGTGTGTCGAAAGAAGCCCGGACTGCTACCAGAGAATAAAGATTTGTTATATGAAACCATTGGTATATCAAGACAAAGGCACGCGTTATGGCGTAGGAGTAGCAGATTAATAGTACAGATTATCACTCGATCGAACTCTTGTTAAGGTAGTACTAGCGGATGGATTAGTCAACAGAATATCTATCAATTTTCGAATGTGAAAAATGCAAAATATAATACATTTAGGTATAATAATAAACATGATACGGAAAATAATTATTTGAGAAGTGTATGTAATAACTGTGTGTATTATATTATGAAGAGTGAAGTATTAAAATAGCAATCAGATTTGACTTGGGTTGTCTCACCGTCCGCTATTTCATAATTCTGGCAGTATCCGTGGCAACGCTGTCCTCAGCCGCTTCCGATAAATGTCAAAAGTATGTTTTTTTGCCGTGTGTGTAAGCATGTGTTGTAGTGTGCGTGCAATGTGCGTATTGTAACTTCGGTCTTACATACAATATGGAGTACAAAAAACACCCGCAAAGAGAAAAAAGAATGATAAAAACTTCATTATATAATATTCAATCCATAATTATTTATCATTAATGAGCAAATTTCTCGCGTGAAGAACCTACAACTTTTGTCGTTGCATTCAAATTGACCGGCTCGATTCAGCCTCCCGGATCCGAACACAGCTGGCGGCATGCGGTGTTGCCAAATCTACGCCATCTCTCCCGCCATTGCAGACACGGCTAGCGAACGCAAAAATTAGTCGATTCAATCGATAATATCTGCTCGAAATATCCCGTAACCTATATTTTGTATGCAACATACGTGACCGCGACAGTTTTCTTGTTATTTATTGCTTTTCGCGTAGCTCGTATCTATTCGCGAACTACTATTATTTTCGTCTCAAAGTTCGATCCGCACGGATTCCCTATGTGATATGGGTTAAATGCATTGATTTCGTGAATTAATTACTATTGTATCTAGCCGGTAAGGCATACTGAGTTTTCGCGGACGTCATTCTGTATGTCTATACTACAGCATACAAAAAAATCAATTTTTGTTCTAATAAGGAGGTTCGTGCACATACTACCTTAAATCCCCATCGAATACGTTCTAACCAGTTTAAGGCGCAGTATCACACGCCTCCGAGCACTTCGAAATTTTGAAATGAGTTTTCTCCCAAACGGAAGAACCAATTGGAATGAAATTTCTTGTGTGCATGCAGGACACTTGCTCCGAGAGCATGGTTCTCGGCATTTTCCCAAATTTCGAAAAAAAATTTACAGTTTGTGGTTACCATGGGATAAATTGTGAATTATTAACTATTTCATCGCGTTTTCGGTAATTTGGAAGGAACCATGCTCTCGACCATGAAAAATCACTTATTTCAAGCTTTGTTTCACTTGGTTTCATGAATAAATGGCGGAGAAAACTCATTTTGAAATTTTTTACATAAAAGTAGCAAAATTGTACCAACAAAGCTCAAAATATTATCGACGGACACGATAGTCTAGTTCATCTGTTTTCTCACTGACAGCGCGCAGCTCGCATCGTTCCGTTTTTACCGACCGCGCTCGTATCCTTCCGAGACAGCAAATTGTTTTTTGACAGTCGGAAGAGGCACCCCTTGCGGAACGTTGTATATTCGTTCGGTTCACATGCAGTTTTTTTTTCGAAATACGTTGCTGCGTGCGCCATACATTCGCAAGAATTCTAGAACCGGTCGGTTTATCCGCGATGTGTGAAAAAGGGTTTACCAGTATAGTCGTGAAACGTGCGTCGAATCAGCGAAAAGTTCACGTGATCGGCCGAATATTTGTGTACAGAGCGCAGATGACCAAGTGTGCCATTCCGAAACTGGGTCGTGAAAAGAAGTGCTCGAGAACGAAAATGTCGAGCAGCGCGATTTCTAGAAGGCGGTTGCTTTGCGTATCAGTGAGTGCAGCGAAGCCTTGCCTGATCATGTGCCTGGTTATTTTTCAATCCCTGCCTCGTTATTTTTTAACCCATTCCCAGCGATCGGGTTATCTGACCTGTTGCCTTCCTTTCGAGTCTCGGGTTATCTGTTCTCGTTATTTTGTAATCCCTCTCCATCGATTGGGTTATTTTACCTACCGTCTCCTTTTTGAGTCTCGGGCTATCTGTCATCGTTATTTTTTGTGCCCTCCCCATCGATCGGGTTATCTCACCTACCGTCTTCTTTTCGAGTCTCGGGTTATCTGACCTTGTGATTTTGTAATCCCTCCCCATCGATCCGGTTATCTCACCTACCGTCTCCCTTTCGAGTCTCAGGTTATCTGACCTCGTTTTTTGTAATCCCTCCTCATCGATCGGGTTATCTCACCTACCATTTTCCTTTCGAGTCTCGGGCTATCCGTCATCGTTATTTTTTGTGCCCTCCCCATCGATCGGGTTATCCCACCTACCGTCTTCTTTTCGAGTCTCGGGTTATCTGACCTCGTTATTTTGTAATCCCTCCTCATCGATCGGGTTATCTGACCTACCGTTTTCCTTTCGAGTCTCGGGTTATCTGTCCTCGTTATTTTTCAATCTCTCCTCATCGATCGGGTTATCTCACCTGCCGTCTGCATTTCGAGTCACGGGTTATCTGTCCTCGTCATTTTTCAATCCCTCCCTATCGATCGGGTTATCTTACCTACCGTTTCTCTTTCGAGTCTCAGGTTATCTGACCTTGTTATTTTGTAATCCCTCCTCATCGATCGGGTTATCTGACCTACCGTTTTCCTTTCGAGCCTCGGGTCATCTGTCCTCGTTATTTTTCAATCTCTCCCCATCGATCGCGTTATCTCACCTGCCGTCTTCATTTCGAGTCTCGGGTTATCTGTCCTCGTCATTTTTCAATCCCTCCCTATCGATCGGGTTATCTTACCTACCGTCTCTCTTTCGAGTCTCGGGTTATCTGACCTTGTTACTTTGTAATCATTCTCCATGGATCGGGTTATCTCACCTACCGTCTCCCTCTCGAGTCTCGGGTTATCTGTCCTCGTTATTTTTCAATTCCTCCCCAACGATCGGGTTATCTTACCTACCGTCTCCCTTTCGGGTCTCGGGTTGTCTGACCTCGTTAAGTTGTAATCCTTCCCCATCGATCGGGTTATCTCACGTACCGTCTCCATTTCGAGTCTCGGGTTATCTGTTCACGTTATTTTTCATTCCGTCCCCATCGATCGGGTTATCTTACCTACCGTCTTCCTTTCGAGTCTCGGGTTATCTGAACTCGTTTACTTGTTATCCTACCCCATCGATCGGGTTATCTCACCTACTGTCGCTCTTTCGAGTCTCGGGTTATCTGACCTTGTTATTTTGTAATCCTTCTCCATCGATTGGGTTATCTCACCTACCGTCTCCGTCTCGAGTCTCGGGTTATCTGTCTTCGTTATTTTTCAATCGCTCCCTATCGATCGGGTTATCTTATCTAGCGTCTTCCTTTCGAGTCTCGGGTTATCTGACCTCGTTAACTTGTAATTCTTCCCCGTCGATCGGGTTATCTCACGTACCGTCTCCATTTCGAGTCTCGGGTTATCGGTCCTCGTTATTTTTCAATCCGCCCCCATCGATCGGGTTATCTTACCTATCGTCTCTTTCGCGTCTCGGGTTATCTGACCTTGTTATTTAGTAATCCTTCTCAATCGATCGGGTTATCTCACCTACCGTCACCCTTTCGAGTCTCGGGTTATCTGTCCTCGTTATTTTTTAATCCCTTCCCATCGATCGAGTTATCTTACGTACCGTCTCCTTTTCGAGTCTCGGCTTATCTGACCTCGTTAACTTGTAATCCTTCCCCATCGATCGGGTTATCTCACCTACCGTCTCCCTTTCGAGTCTTGGATGATCTGTTCTCCTTATTTTTCAATCCCTCCCCATCGATCGGATTATCTCACCTACCGTCTCCATTTCGAGTCTCGGGTTATATGTCCTCGTTATTTTTCAATCCCTCCCCATGGATTGGGTTATCTTACATACCATTTCCCTTTCGAGTCTCGAGTTATCTGTCCTCGTCATTTTGTAATCCCTCCCCATCGATCGGGGAGGGATTTGTTTAACTTAATTTAAAAAGGATGGAAATATGTCGCCACCCTTTCACAAGAAGAGTCTCTAGCAAACGTTTGCTAGAAAGTTCAGCAGTAATAAAATTTCCACTGATTATCGTCGTCGAAATAAGAAATCGATTCGAGGCCATTTATTTAAACAATTACCGATCGTAAAATTCCACCGCTCTTTCTTAGAGGGAGACTCTAGCGATCTTCATTGCTAGAGACTTCGATCAGCAGATCTCTCTGCCGAAAATAAATCTCGCCAGAGAGAAAAATTGTTGAACATATTTGTTTAAACAATAGACAGTACTGGATAAATTGTAGGACTCTCTTGCAGAGAGAGCCTCCAGCGATCTCCATTGCTAATAAATACTTGCGTCGAAAAACCTGCCTGAGGTCAACCTCGGGAGAGAGATCGAATGCTGAAGGTATTTGTTTCAACAATAGGCTTCGCCTGTAAAATGTCACCACTCTTTAGTTGAGTGAGTCTCCGGGCGATCTCGTTCCTTCGAGAATTTTACCGAAGTTGAATGCATCGATGATACGCTGCATCGAGAATATAAATCGTACTCGAGCTTATTTGCTTAAATTAATTTAAAAAGGTTGGAAAAACAATTCGCGATGGCACAATTTTACTGCTCTTCCGTAAAGCGAGACTCTAGAGATCTTCACTGCTTGAGACTTCGAGCCGCGGATAACCTGCCGAAAATAAGTCCCGGCAGAGAGAACAAATGTTGAACATATTTGTTTAAACAATAGGCATTAATTGTTGAATTGTAGCACTCTCTTTCAGAGAGAGTCTCAAGCGATCTTCGTTGCGAGAAAATGTTTGCCTCGGAAAACCTGCCGAAGGTAAACCTCGGCAGAGAGATCGGATACTGAACGTATTTGTTTAAACAATAGGCATGACCTATTGTTTCACTACCCTTGTCACGGCCCTTTTGTTGAGTGAGTCTCCGGGCGATCCCGTTAGTTCGAGAATTTGGCCGAAATCGAATGCATCGATGATAAGCTGCATAGAGAATATAAATCGTACTCGAGTTTATTTATTCAAATTAATTTTAAAAGGTTGGAAAAAATGTCACTACTCTGCCACAAGTCGAGTCTATAGCAAACTTTGTTTCCTAGAAAGTTTATCCGTAATCAAATTTTCACCGATGACCATCGTCGAATAAAGCAATCGACTCGAGCCCATTTGTTTAAACAATTCCCGATCGCAAAGTTTCACCGCTCTTCCGTCGAGCGAGACTCTAGCGATCTTCATTGCTGGAGACTTCGATCCGCGGAAAACCTGCCGAAAATAAATCCCGGCAGAGAAAACAAGTTGAACATATTTGTTTAAACAATAGGCATTAATTATTCAATTGTAGCGCTCTCTCGCAGAGAGAGTCCCTAGCGATCTCCATTACTTGGAAATATTTGCCTCAGAAAATCTGCCGAAGGTAAGCCTTGGCAGAGAGATCGAATGCTGAACGTATTTGTTTTAACAATAGGCATCGCCTGTAAAATGTCACCAATCTTTTTTTTGTGAGTCTCCGGGCGATCTCGTTAGTTCGAGAATTTGGCCGAAATCAAATGCACCGATGATAAGCTGCTTCGAAAACATATATCGTACTCGAGCTTATTTTTTTTAATTAATTAAAAAACGGTTGGAAAATGTCACTACCCTACTACAAGACGAGTTTGTAGCAAACTCCGTTTGCTAGAAAGTTTAACCGTAATGAAATTTCCACTGATGACCGCTGTCGAAACAAGAAATGGATTCGAGCCCATTTGTTTAAACAATTCGCGATGGAAAATTTTTACCGCTCTTTCGTAGAACGAGACTCTAGCGATCTTCACTAGAGCGGACAACCTGCCGAAAATATATCCCCGCAGAAAGAAAAATGTTGAACATATTTGTTTAAACAATAGGCATTAGTTTGTCAAATTGTAGCACACTCTCGCAAAGAGAGTGTCTAGGGATTTTCATTGCTAGAAAATTCTAGCCTTGGAAAACCTGCCGCAGGTAAACGACATAGACAATGAATGCCCAATGCATTTGTTTAAATAATAGACATGGCCTATAAAATTTTACCACTCTTTTGCTGAGTGAGTCTCGGGCGATTTCGTTCGTTCGAGAATTTGGCCTAAGTCGAATTCATCGACGATAAGCTGCATTGAGTATATAAATCGTGCTCGAGCTTATTTCGTTAAATGAATTACAAAATGATGGAAAAATGTCGCCTCCCTTCTACAAGACGAGTCTTTACCAAACCCCGTTTGCTAGAAGGTTTACCCGTCATAAAATTTCCACCGATGGCTGTCGTCGAAAAAAGATATCCGTTCGAGCTCATTTGCCTATACAATGTAACAAAGTTTCACCGTTCTTCTGCAGAGCGAGGGCATACCATGAGGCGTAAGCATAGGCACTAAGCCTGTGTGTGTGCATTGCTCGATACACACACACACACATATATATATATATATATAAGTTGTTTCGTTACGACCGAACAGCGTGCGAAAACGTTATTTTGTTTCTGCACGCGGTCGGCGTAGCGAGAATACACACCAACACACGGGACCATAGTGAGACCATAGTGAGTTGTAGATATCGAGCGCGGTTCCCTCTGGCGGCAGAGGCTCGTAGCTAAAACGACGAGCTCTGCACTACCGCCGTAATGGGACCCCGCGTCGAAATTTCGTGGCGTGTGATACATGCCCTTAAACACATTTTCTCGAAACTATTTTTTTAAGCTAGCGACTATTTGATAAAAACAAGAAAAGATCGAATTGACTTTAAATTTGGTGTGTACCTTTAGTGAATGTAACGGTATTGCCAAAATCAACAATATTTATCGAACAAAAATCTAAAGTATTTTTTATGGATGTTGAAAGGCCAAAGAAGATCGAAAATCGATAGTCATTATTTGAATGGTCATGTGGTTATTTTTTTTTCGTTTGGGCTTCTGTATGTTCATGTGATAGCCGTACTCATAAAAATTCGTAACTTTTTATCCTTCACTTTCGATACTCAGAACACCTAAAATTACGGTCCCTAACGCGAGACTTTTTTTCGGCGTTGCGCTGGACAACTCGTTGAGGCCTTAAATTTCGTTTACCCGAAAAACGTGTACAATATTCATAAATATAAACAAAAAAGTGGGGAAAAAAACATATTTAAATATTCAATAGTATACCGGTGAAAAAACCCCCGTAATATCCTCGTTTATACTAGAAGTCTGCCTTAACCGCCCATCCAGGCAAGTCAAGTGCATTTACAACCTAACCTAATCCATTTAAAGTAAAACTAATATTTATATATTTTATATTGTGTTACGGACTTAAATAATGGACAAAGGACGCATATTTTTAGATAAATAAAACATCCACCAATGACTATCAATATTATAGATTTTAGTTTTAAGGCTTCCACGGTCACTACTATTACCATGTAAATATTATCACGGACTAGCTAAGATACGACCGTACATAAGATATCAGAGCCCTTTACCCCGATGACCTTTGTCCCGATGACCCCCCGAGCCCTCAGTGCTACTGACAAACATCGGCAATGCCGCGAAACTTAGCATAGCTACCCACGTAGAAATGCCAATGCTCAGCCGTTAGTGGACAATCGGCTGAGACTTAGCCCAGTACTGGATGCCAAGCGTTGGCATTCTAGACTGGCCCAAGCTTCAGCATGTCGATGGTACAGAACAGACCCAACGCTGGCTCAACGCCAGAGCCAACGCTAGAGCCAGCGCTGGCTCAACCGCTTGTGGACAATCGGCTTAGACTTGGCCCAGTACTGGTTGCCAAGCGTCGGCATTCTAGACTGGCCCAAGCGTCAGCATGTCGATGGTACAGAACAGGCCCAACGCTGGCCCAACACCAAAGCCAGCGCTGGCTTAACCGCTAATGGACAATCGGCTGAGACTTGGCCCAGTGCTGGATACCAAGCGTCGGTATTCTAGACTGGCCCAAGTGTCAGCATGTCGATGGTACAGAACAGGCCCAACGCTGGCGCAACACCAGAGCCAACGCCAGAGCCAGCGCTGGCTCAACCGCTTATAGACAATGGGCTGAGACTTGGCCCAGTACTGGATACTAAGCGTCGGCATTCTAGACTGGCCCACGCGTCAGCATGTCGATGGTACAGAACAGGCCCAACGCTGGCTCAATGCGAGAGCCAGCGCTGGCTCAACCGTTAGTGGACAATCGGCTGAGACTTGGCCCAGTACTGGATACCAAGCGTCGGCATTCTAGACTGGCCCAAGCGTCAGCATGTCGATGGTACAGTATAGACCCAATGCTGGCCCAACGCTGGCTCAACACCAGAGCCAGCGCTGGCTCAACCATTAATGGACAATTGGCTGAGACTTGGCCCAGTGCTGGATACCAAGCGTCGGCATTCTAGGCTGACCCAAGCGTCAGCATGTCGATGGTACAGAACAGACCCAACGCTGGCTCAACGCCAGCGCCAACGCCAGAGCCGGCGCTGGCTCAACCGCTTGTGGACAATCGACCGAGACTTGGCCCAGTACAGGATACCGAGCGTCGGTATTCTAGACTGGCCCAAGCGTAAGCATTTCGATGGTACAGAACAGGCCCAACGCTGGCTCAACGCCAGAGCCAGCGCTGGCTCAACCATTAGTGGACAATCGGCTGAGACTTGGCCCAGTACTGGATACCAAGTGTCGGCATCCTAGACTGGCCCAAGCGTCAGCATGTCGATGGTACAGAACAGACCCAATGCTGGCTCAACGCCAGAGTCAGCGTTGGGAAAAGGCAAACATTGGACCGACAGCCAATCGCATGCACGAACACAGAAGAAACGGAGCCTCTTATTGGCTGTCGTTAGCTATGACGAAAACGCTCGCCACCGAGTTACACAATCTCGCTACTATACATGTGTATACATCTACGTTCATACAGCCATATTGTTCAGAGTTTTTAGAGTTGGAACAAGGAAGATCTCCTCGTGTTGTTTTAAACGACCAAGTGAAGAAAAGCATTTGTGTGATTGGTAATTACAAATATACAAACGAATTGACAGCTCAATATTCACGGTGAGTTTTTTCTGAATCGGGATTATCAATAGTCAATACTGTGTTTCAATTTGTTTTCTGAAATTCAGTCGTAAACTTTAGCTTTAGATATAACGTGATAAAATGTTTTTTTTTCGTGAAGCAATATCCTATTTTTGAAAAATATGATTGTCGTGATATAAAAATATAAAGCTTATAATTGTACCGAAATTTGTGATAATCTCTGACGGTGAGACTCTTCAAGGACGAAAACTAACCTATAATTTGCTATCTTTTTCGTTTCTTTGGTGTTTATACCGCATCACAATGGAGAACATAAAAATTTTCATAATTTTCATAATTATTCATAATTTGTATTTGCATAATTTTTATTTTCATAGTTTTCATTTTTTTAACTTGATTATCGGTTTGTTTATCCATTCATCATTATTTTTTTGTTTTCAATTATTGGAGAAATTATGATTTTTTAAAAATAGATATAATGATTTTTTTGTTGTTGACTTTGCGATATCAAACTCGTTAATTTATTATAGTTTATTGAAGAAAAACGAATTGTTTGTAGCCCTATATGTCCTAGTTCGTCTAGTCGTTACTTTAGACTTAAAATACGAATAACTATAACATTTACGTCCTAGTCGTTACTTCAGACTTATAATACGAATGACTATAACAATCACAATAAAGACTGATTAATAAATATCTATGCACTTAAAAACTACTACTTCTTTCAATGTAGAGATCACATCAACTTGCCCGTGGTTAGCAACAGTTATAAAAAAGCTGGTTGACATATTAGCTCAGTATTCCGTTCGTATTAGAAAAAATCTATAGATATTACACAAAGTGCAGCTGTTTCATGACATTGAAAATGTTATCAGACTTTTCGGGTGATGAAAAAAAAGGTACATGCAAATAATATGAGTTGCTCTCTCTCTCATATTATCACATGCTCACTCTGTCACTCTCCATATATCCATCACATTTTCGCGTTTTCACATCTTCACATGTTCACATTTTCACATTCTCGTCCATCCATCCACCCCTCCACCCGCCCTCTCTCTCTCATTCATTCACTCACTCTCTTACTCTCTCAAACTGTAAATATAATGTAAATATAATCGTAGCCAATATTTGGCTGCCAAGCGTCAGGCGTGCGTCAGATTTCCATGCCTGGGCCAAGCATTTTTGCCGAGCCTCGGCCAATGAAGTTCGACACTGAGCCAACGCTGGGCCGATGCTCAATTTATACGTGGGCCAGTCGTGGTCCTAGCATCGTAGCCAACATTCGGCTGCCGAGCGTCAGCCGTGTGTCACTTTTCCATGCCTGGGCCAAGCATTTTTGCCGAGCCTCGGCCAATGAAGTTCGACACTGAGCCAACGATGGGCTGATGCTCAATTTATACATGGGCCAGTCGTGGTCCTAGCATCGTAGCTAACACTCGGCTGCCGAGCGTCAGTCGTGTGTCACATTTCCATGCCTGGGCCATGCATTTTTGCCGAGCCTCGTCCAATGAAGTTCGACACTGAGCCAACGCTGGGCCGATGCTCAATTTATACATGGGCCAGTCGTGGTCCTAGCATCGTAGCCAATCCTCGGCTGCCGAGCGTCAGCCGTGTGTCACATTTCCATGCCAGGGCCAAGCATTTTTGCCGAGCCTCGGCCAATTAATTTCGACACTGAGCCACCGCTGGGCCGATGCTCAATGCATACATGGGCCAGTCGTGGTCCTGGCATCGTAGCCGGGTTGGCTACGCGCGGCGGACGCTCGGCAGCCAGCGCTGGCCCATGTATGCATTGAGCATCGGCCCAGCGCTGGCTGCCGAGCGTCCGCCGCGCGTCACATTTCCATGCATGGACCAAGCATTTTTGCCGAGCCTCGGCCAATCAAGTTCGACACTGAGCCAGCGCTGGGCCGATGGTCAATTTCTACATGGGTATGTCGAAACTAACTCAACGTGGCATGACTCAATCGTAATATAAAATTACCGACGCAAAACATACGCCTAATTTTGATCTCTATCAATATTGTTCGACGTTACTGATCCAAACGATAGTGTCAAAGATCGTTTACTGTTATCTGCATGACAATTTAAGGAAAAAAGATTGAATGTTCTGCATCGAATCCACTGAACGCATTAGCGATCGTGTACCATAAAAATTGCAAATTGATTCGTGCGGTGGTAACATTTTCCATGGATTATATCCAGGGGACAATTCGACGAGCTTTAAAGTGAAGCTTTTACCAAAAGTACCGTTGACCATTCAACGGTGCTTATGTTGAAAGCGGGATTTGGCAAGTCACGCACAGTTTGTATTCTAAGTACGTGCAGTAAATGATGGCACGAAATCACCGAATTACACGACAGTCCCTTTTGCCCGAATAATTTCAACCGCTGGTCCATTTGGTCAGGCCGTCAATTTATTCGCGTTTGGACTCAGCGGATCGGGCTTATTCGGTGGTCGATTACCCGATGCTGTACGCGTAATAAGTAACAAGCATCGAAGCCGTTAGTAAACGGACAGACTACGTCAGTAGAACGAAAGTCAATTATACAAAATTGTATGGGACGCCCCTGGTCAATTCGAGCATCAAGTGATCCTAGGGTTCTCGCATTGCGTGTTACGGATTTGTATTTTTATCCACAATAACGACACAGGCATTCTTTGATTTTCGCAGATTTGTACGTCAATGCATTCTTACTATTAACAAATTTTTCAGCGTGCACAAAGTATTCTTAATTCAATAAGATAAAATTAATCATTGCATGTTATATAATGTAAAATGTGGTATGCAATTTAGTATTCATAGAATATTGCTTGGGACACAGAACTAATAAATTAGAGATTGAACAAATGGCAAAATATATAACATGCGATTCACTATGTATAGAATATTACTAATGATATAGAAATAATTAATAAACTGAATAAGATAGTGAATTTCGATTTTCGATAAAATGCCCTATACACATATGCAGTCGTATGCGTGCATTTATTCATGCACGTTTATGTCGCATGGCATTATACCTATGTTAATACTGCATTGAATACAGGCAAGTTTTCCGTGTCCCTACCGTAATAGTGCCAGATGACACGGGGGTAGATTTCAATATTCGGTATATTAAATGCGTTGATAACTCTTAAGGCAGTATTGTTGTATGGACATTATTAAATCGCGCTATTTTTATTTTATTTTATTATTCTACAGACCTTTTATAATTAGTCTGTGAGAACGGTTTAATGATACTCTTAAAATTAACCGAAGTATAGAAATTATGAGTACGCTCGGGCGGCGCGGTCGAGACGCAGCAAACTTTAAACGCGTTTTTAGCGGGACTAGGTTTTTCAAATCGGAAACCACAATCTCTCGCTAACCAATTGACCGATTAAGCTCAGATTTGGTATACACTTTCAGTAGACTGTTTTTCAACGTTGGTAGCAGAATTGAGTCGAAATAAGGTTTTTTCTTCATTTACCTCGTAGAAGGGAAAAAAGAAAAAAAATAAGGTAGAGGAAAAATGAATAAATAGGAAATGGCACTGAACGTCACAACACTTGTACAGATTAAGTATATGTTTTTTTCACATTCATACAACGTCCACAACACTGGTCGCCTATTGGAGGCTTTTCCGGGCGCCGTTGTAAACAAACGTACAAAAGCACGTGATAATACTGTTTTATGTAAATATTCTTGAAGGGTCAATAAACATGTGTAAAAAAATTAAAAAAAAAAAAAAACTAAAATACTTTAACAGTTATGCCATCCTAAACATCATCTCCAAATCGACGCTCTAGACAACAATACTGCTTTAACGCCGAATATAATTATTTTTCAAGTATCATTCAATCGATGTTTAATCGTCGAATGTGAGATGAATGTTAAGGTAAAAGAGAATATTAAAACTGTGTAAGTAGATCTCTACATATAATAAAACCTATGTTTTATTCCAGTTTCGATTAAAAGGAATAGAACATAGGCTACCTAGCCTTACGCTATACAATTAATATATATTACAATAAATAAGTTAAATAAACAAACCTCGATATCTTATAACTACAAGGAACGAACCAATGAAATAAATCGATGAATGAACAAATACGAGAGTAAATAAAATATCGAAATTAAACAAATAAACGAAGGAAATTTTAAAAAATAAAAAGAAATTAGACATATATCGCACATCATTGCATTTTGCGAAAAGTCAAACACTTTTCTGACATAATAATATTATACAATTACGACGTCAATCTGCACTTGAGATACAATATTGTTAAGTTACAATCTCTCACACATAACCAGTTTGCTTCTTCACGGTTTACAAACCATTTTAAGTATGCGTGGTATAAAAGCGGTTACAAAGAAAAAAAGCCACCGAAATTCGAAAAACCGATAGAATTTTGCTTTTCACAAAATGTACTGACATTCGATATATGCGGCGAAGCAGCTATTATTACTTGTGCGTGGTGTAATAAATCTCTTTGTTTCAAATACTTTTATCATGGCTATCGTTATTGTAATAAGTATAATCCATACAAAATATAGAGTTGAAACGTTTATTAAATAAGTAAGCGCGAGAACATTTTTCCGATTATATTGTAATCTTCAAAGGCAGTACGTGTCGTGAAGACACGTCTGGGAGAATGCCTTCGTAAATAGACAACTGTAATTGTATCGTCCGGTAAAACAGTAGTTGAACCACGTTGAGCCTTTAAGGCCATGTGTCACACGTTCAGTCGGTAAAAATCCTACTGCCAAGTTTTCTCCTAGACGGATCATATTTCGGGCAAAAGAAGAGAAAGCGGTTGTTCGTCGTTCAACAGAGCGGAACGTGTTTCTTTTCTTTTTTCCCAAAAATCAACCGTTTCAGAAATCATTGGGAATCTGCAAATCAGCTATCTCTCTCGCACTCACGATCTTACATACAGGTCTGGAAACTCCAGTGGAAGGGGTAGGTAGCTTAATGAAGAGAGTTGGTAGTTCACTAGTCGCCACTAGGTTCGTTACGATCAGAATACCCGTTTCGGCGCGGCCGGGGGAGTCAGACAGAGACAGCACTAGTCGGCCATGCTTCGATTTCTCTATCTCTGTCCCACCTTCATGTTCGTTACGCGGATATTTATTATGAGTTCGAAACACTTTATAAACGGCCAGGAAAAGGCATTAGTCCTGTCAGTTTCGATTAATACAATAAAAAAAAATCTGATCCTAATCGTAATCAAACCGTAAACTTTATAAATCCAAGCGAGCGTAATAAGCATATATATACGATTCTGAAGCTGTCACATTGCATGTGAGCTTTGACGGAGTGGTTCCGTACTCCCCTCATACTCGCGTTGTAGGTTCAAAGCCACTAGGCTCAATTTTATTTTATTCCATCCCTCATTCCCGTATTTTTTATGCAATTTAATAAAAATACAAATGCAAAAAATTCTCTATTTTTTATTTATGTACGTGCATTTTTTTCATATCGAGGTAAGCAGAATGAATCCTTTCAAACTTTTTTATGTTGTCCTTTCATGTTTTTTTTAAATTGTTGCAAGTGTTTCGGTTGTCAACGGTACTGTGTCCAAAACGCAGAAAAAACAACAGTTATCAGCGACTCAGCGACACACGTTTTCAACCGCTCACTCCCTTGCTCGCCGTATTGAGGTTATTCTTGTCCGGGTTTCGGAACCACAGCGACAACTAGTGGCGGCGCTAGGACCGAAGTTTGCCACGTTAAACGACGCACCTGATCGCGTCTGCCAGCATTAGAGTTTCCAGACCTGTATGTAAGACCGTGCTCGCACTCATGGCCGCCCGGTCGGTGTGACACTTGGCCTTAAGGGCATGTATCACACGCCAGGGAATTTCGACGCGGGGTCCCGTCACGGCGGTAGTGCAGAGCTCGCAGTTTTGCGAGCTATCTCACCACCGCGGAAGGCGCCACGCTCGATTTCTACGGGGTCTAGATTCTTCGCGCTACGTCGAAGAGTCGAGACCGAATAGACAACGATCGCTGTGCGCCCGTGTATGTGTGTGTATTCGCTACGCCGACCGCGTGCAGAAATAAAGTAACGTTTTTACACGCTGTTCGGTCGTAACGTAAACACCTTATATATAAGAGTGTGTGTATCGAGCGATGCACACACACACTCGGCTTAGCAACCATGCTACGCCTCATGACATGCGCTCGCTCTGTAGAAAGCGGTGAAATTTTGTTACATTGCACAGACAAATGGGGTCGAACCGATATCTTTTTTCGACAACGGCCATCGGTGGAAATTTCATGATTGAACTTTCTAGTAAACAGGGTTTGCATTTTTTTTTTAAATAATAAGCTTTTAATTAATAATTAAGTTCGAGCACGATTTATATTCTTGATGCAGCTCATCGTCGATGAATTTGACTTCCGCCAAATTCTCGAACGAACGAAATCGTCCGAGACTCACTCAGCAGAAGAGTGGTAAAATTTTACAGGCCATGCTTATGGTTTAAACAAATACGTTCGGCATTCGTTCTTTTTACCGAGGTTTACCTTCGGCAGGTTTTCGGCCTAACAAATACGTTCGGCCGGTTTAATGCCTATTGTTTAAACAAATATGTTTAACATTTTTTCTCTCTACCGGGATTTATTTTCGCAGGTTGACTGCGGATCGAAGTCTCTAGCAATGAAGATCGCGAGGATCTCGCTCTACGGAAGGGCAGTGAAATTTTGCCATCGTGAATTGTTTAAACAAATGGACTCGAATCAATTTCTTTTCTTGACGACGGCCATCGTTGAAAATTTGATTGGGCTTCAACTTTCTAGCAAACGGGGTATGCTAGAGAGTCGTCTTGTAAAAGGGTAGCGACATTTTTTCTTCCTTTATTAATTAATAAGATTTTTTAACAAATAAGATCGAGCACGATTTATATTCTCGATGCAGCTTATTGTCGATGAATTCGACTTCGGCCAAATTCTCGAACGAACGAAATCGTCCAAGACTCACTCAGCTAACGAGTGGTAAAATTTTACAGGCAATGCCTATTGTTTAAACAAATACGTTCAGCATTCGTTATCTCTGCCGAGGTTTACCTTCGGCAGGTATTCCGAGGCCAGAATTTTCTGGCAATGGAGATCGCTAGACACTCTCTTTGTGAGAGAGTGCTAAAATTTAACAACTAATACCTATTGTAAATAAATATGATCAACATTTTTTCTTTCTGCCGGGATTTAAATATTTTTGGCAGATTATCTCGCTCTACGAAACAGCGGTGAAATTTTGCGATCGTGAATTGTTTAAACAAATGGGCTCAAATTAATTTCTTTTTTCGGCAACGGTCATCGGTGGAAATTTGAACTGTTGAACTTTCTAGTAAACTGAGTTTTCTAGAGACTCGTCTTGAGGCTGGGTAGTGATATTTTTCCAATCTTTATTAATTAATTTAAACAAATAAGCTCATGCACGATTTATATTCCCGATGCAGCTTATTATCGATGCATTCGGCTTCGGCCAAATTATCGATCGAACGAGATCGCCCGAGACTCGCTCAGCAAAGCAGTGTTGAAATTTGACAGGCGAACCCTATTGTCTAAACAAATATTTTAGCATTCGTTCTCTCTGCCAAGGTTTATCTTCGGCAGGTTTTTCAGGACTAAATTTTTTTAGTAATGGAGATCGCTAGAGATTCTCTCTACGAGAGAATGCTACAATTTAACAACTATGCCTTATGCTTGAGCAATATGTTTACCATTTTTTATCTCTGCCAGGATTTATTTTCGGCAGGTTATCCGCGGATAAAAGTCTCTAGCAATGAAGATCGCTAGAGTCTCGCTCTACGGAAGACTTGATGGAATTTGGCAAAGTGAGAATAATGCGCCACAGCTCCCAGGTGATTGAAAAGAAAAGGATGGATGGTAAGAATCCCACAGATTGGGGCAGTGCGAACCCTTGCCAGTTAAATTTTCCATAATTCGCGTGCAGCCATTTTATTTAAATAGGGGACTAGATTTGCTATCAATAAGACTTCGACGCGGATGAAGCCATGGACACAACTAGTATACATACATATCTTCTATGCGTACAAATTGTTTTTGTATAATTAGTTGCCGTCATGGTACTGCCGCGCCAGTTGATGTAGAAAAATGTAGTAGAAACTCAGAACTAGCCAGCTCTGCGATATCAATGCTGTTCTACCATTGCAATAATAGTGACAATAATGCTCAATTAGATGTTACCTTCAATGTTATGCTCAACGTACACATTTATATCAAATTTAGTTAGTGATCGATACTTGCTTTGCAAGTTTCTCTTGCACAATAACCTGAACATATATATATATATATATATATATATATATATATACACATACAGGGTGTCCATTTTATCTCTGCCACCCGAAATAACTCGGTAATTATCAACGTCACAAAAAAATGTTCCCGACAAAAGTTGTACGGTGTGAAGGGGGCCATTAAATGCGACCATTTTTTTTTATTTCGGTGGAGGCGCTGACGCACAGTGAAGATCACCTCCACTTTTTTAAAGGGAATGGTACATTTTTTTTTCAACCATCTTGTGGAGCACCTCAAGCCGCATAAGAAACATTTGGGGGTCAAAGTCGTTCAAGGTCATTCAAGGTCAGTATCGATGATACAAATCTAAATATCTCGAATCACTGCCAAATATTTAGTAGTGATCTAAGATATTTAGATTTGTATTTCATTTTAATAGGGCGGAGCACGGTAGAGCACCGCTCCGACAGGCACCACTACACGCGCGTATCGCTCACCGACATAAGACCGCTCATCGGGCGCGCCTGATTGGCCCGTCTTTAAAAATTAATAATAATTCAGGGGTTGATCTGGGAACCATACATGCTTATATCAATCGACTCAGAATTTTGCCCCCAACCCCCCATTTCAGGGATGACATTCCATCCTGGGACACCCTGTATATATGCATTTGCATACGGATATCAGTGGGGGCTTGAAGTTTCGGAGAACCACGCATACGAGTGTTTATTAATTTACGAAGGGATTATCATAAAATCTGTCACAGGTGTACTAATGCCAATTCACTAATTACCAACGATCCACAAACCAACTATACGTACTCCCGCTTCCGTCTCAAATTTCGCTTACAACGTGGCGTATTATTCAATGCAATGCATTATGGCCCACAACTGCCTTAAATTGCATACGGTGAATTTATGTTCAGGTCGGGGATTGTGGGACACAATGTGCCACTTCATTCTTCTCGTGGATTGGTAGTCTCACCAGAATTGTACAGACCTCCAGACCTTTGAGCATACGATAAACCTGACATGATAATTTCAAAAGATTTGATGATATTTGGATAATTCAATAAAAAATAGTTCGTGAAACGGCAAATTCCTCCTCACCAGTGGAGTACAGTGTGCCAGATAAGTGAGCGTAATTTCAAGACGACGTTTTATTTGTATTGAAAAGATATCTGTAATACTTTTTATCCCGAATATGAGCTGATAGGTTCTTTGCATACATACTAATAACATTACGTGATATATAAGCAACTATTGAAAATAAAATAAAACATATAACTTTGATAAGTTATCGTTACTGCTTGCTGGACAATTCTTTCGTTTCCTGGGCTTTCATTTCTCTGGATTGACCTTCTTTGAAAAAAGAGCGAAGCAAAACGGAGGATTCATTCCTCCATTTTGCTTCGTTCTTTTTTATCCGTTTTCTACGATTGACATAAGGACTTTTCCGCAGAGGCATTACATTCTTTTCTTTCTCTCCGTTTAGTCGCCTATATCGCCTATATCTCCAAACGTAAAAATAATAATATACTACACTCGAAGCTCAATATCGTGATAGGTTATATGTTAAGAGATAGCAAGTTAAGAGATAGCAAGCTGTCACAAATGTATCGAAATATGGATACGGAAGGTGGACCGATTACTCTATTAATTGTTAATGAAAACTTTGGGTGTCGAGTAAAGTAGCATCATTCATTACTTTTCGACGACCAAACGGTTTTTTCGGGAATCCGAATTCTAGTTTTTAAAATGTTTTAACGTACTATTGTTGAATATTATTTATATCTAGCAAAATTGAATTTATCCCACTGTCCAACAAAAAAAGGCAGGTTTCACCTCTGCACCGTAAATCCCGCAAATACCTGCAGTACATGCAAAAGTTATAGATTCGGAGAGAACCTGCGATACGAAAAACAGTACATCATGTCACAAAGGGATGCGGCTAATTTTTTGGTTGAGTTGGTCGAGAAAACCTGTACGTATACATATGGCAATATATTTTATCATATGCGCTTGTGAATAATATATCGAGCGGCATATCAAACAACTAATGAGACCAACTCACGCACATATGATGCATCCACAACGGGGAATAATTGGAAGCCCAGTTCATTCTATAGACGGGACGAATTTACGCGAATCTTGGTTGTGAGATAAGCCGTGCATTGATATTTGCAAATATTGATTCAAATCGTTCTAATCAGCGCGGTCTAATGAGATTACGAATTGCGCGTACAGATACATTTCCCAACTATCAGCAATTTGTCCGTATGTATAAATATGTTCAACTTGGTTATTCGTCCATGAAAGAATGAACCGACTAACATTATTTAAGCTTGTTATCATTGTCATGGCACGTGCACCCTTGAATATTCATTTGGAAACTGGATTTAATGTTATTCCAGGGAACTTTCTGATATACGGGACCAATGTTGGCCATTCAGAGCTTTGAATAAAATTATCTGTTACGGGAGATACATGTTCGATTGAATTTCCCATCAAGGATATCCATAAGCTACTTTTGTATCGGGTTACAGGAAAGTTACTCGATATTGCCGTAGCGAGTATGTATATTTTTATCACTACATACATTTGGTACATCTGCAGTAAGGATTGCATTTTTTTCGCTACTCGATACAAATTGTCAAGTAGCGAAAGTACTACACTTGTATCAAAATAAATTAAGTAGTAATCATGAATTAATAAATTAAGTAGCAAAAGAAATTCCGGTACACGATACATTTACAAATAATGAAAAATACGCTATTTGATATTTTGAAGTACCGAAATTAATATTTTTATCATTTCTATTCCACTACTCAACGGAACCAAAATGTTTAAGGGGGAACACTACGATGATGTCACGTTTTTATACATTATTCTTCCCGACATCATTAATTATATGTGAGGATTGAGGGCAGGGTGTCTTTTTAAGGACGATTAGAGTAGTTTGACACAAATGGTCATCAAAATATAATAAAACTAGCTTCCGCCCGCGTAGAATTTGGCCCATAGAAACTTCATTCGAAGTAGCACACCGCATTAGGGGTTTCAAAAAATCTTAAAATATGCGTTTTATTATTTGTTTTGAAGAATACTTATACCGAGTTTCAAGTTGATACATGCAAGGAAAGTTTTCCATACAAACTTGTACACCCCATTTCACCGCCTTAACAGTTGATTTTCGAAATATCTTTTTTTAGTGGACCTCTACACCTCCTAAGGAACATATGTTTCAAGTTTCAAATTGATACACGCAAGGAATATCATTTTCCATACAAATTTTTACACCCTATTTCACCCCCTTAAGAGTGGATTTTCGAAAAATCATTTCTTAGTGAATTTCTACACCTTCTAAGGAACTTATGTTCTAAGGTTCAAGTTGGTACACGCAAGGAATATAATTTGACACACAAACTTTAACACCCCATTTCACCCCCTTAAGAATTGATTTTCGAAAAATCCTTTCTTAGTGTACTTCTACATCTTCTAAGGAATATATATTCCAAGATTAACCTTTTAAGGACGGGCGTGGTCGATATATCGACCAGCAGTTAGGCTTGGGACTCCAATTGAGAAATTCATCGATTTTATTGATATCTTTCATGTAAAAAAAAAAGTCGACTTTAATGGAAATTTCCCCATCCTTAAAAGGTTAAAGTTCATACACGCAAGGAATACAATATTCCATACAGACCTTCACCCTCCATTTCACGCCCTTAATTTTTCCCTTTCGTAGAAATCTTCCTTAGCGGATGTCTACACCTTATAAAGAACTTACTTGTCAAATTTCGAGTTTGTAGGCTTTATAGTCTCTGATTAAGCAGTCAGTCAGTTAGTCAGTCAGTCAGTGGTATTTCGCTTATATATATTAGGTGTAGTAAAAAGAAATCCATTATTTTTGCCTTCCATTTCATGCAAAAATAATGGATTTCTTTTTACTACACCTAATATATATATATATACACCTAATATATATATATATATTTAACGAAAATGTAAATTAACGCAAATTAACAGAATGCAGTTTCGTAACAGATCCTCCTTCTAACGGTGGGCCTATATCTCAAGCATAGTTCATCCGATTATGAGATAAAAATAAAATGTATTCCTAATCCACAGAAATGAGTTCCGTTTAGCATAGCCACTTTTAAAAATAAATTCTTCACAGAATGACAAATTGAGAAAAAGCTACGCTTGAAAAAATTGTCTTCACTTGGACCTTGGAATGAAAAAAATATTCTTTACTTGGACTTTGAAAAATAGTACTTTAGAAAAACAGCTACGGTTAACGTTGGCCACTTCAATTGCAAAAATTCCCGATAAAAAAAAGTTTACGGTGGGACAAATAGTGTTCGAGTTATCGATAACATCATTTCGGAAAACGTAGTTTCGAGAAAAGACTTTATCCGACGGAGTTTTAAGTGCACGTATGATGTTCACAAAAAAAAATCAAATTGACTTCCCAAATTCAATTTAATGAATTTAGGAAGTGGTGTAGAACCTGACAGTGGTGTAGAACTATCAGGTTCTACACCACTGTCGTTGTCATCCTTGCAGGATTTCCATTTTTCATTGCGATTATTGTCAGCGCGGCTCTTATTGGTGCGCACACGGCTCTCATAGCGCTCTAATATTTTTACTTTTGTCTGTGTTCAGTCGTTGAGAACTATTATTGAAATATACAAGGCACTTTTGCCGACAACGGTACAGCTTGAATTTCATTTTGATTCTAGATGACGGACTAATTAATTGAAGCATTAATTATTCTGTTGTGTAAATCTACTGGCGCATGTCTTCAATCATTATTAGTTCGAAAGGTTTTCATAAATGAGAATAATGGCTTCTGCAATATCTTCAGGAATTGGTGGTTATCGATAAATGCGTTTGCGAATTGCCAGTAGCTACAGGACCGAACTTCATTCTGGCCCGCGTTCGTCTTTTCACTTGGGATCGCAAGCCTTTTCAATTCGTATTCTCGCTTCGTTTTTATCATTAATCCAAAATAGTAGAAAAAACATTGTTCTTGTATAAAATATATTGTTGTGGAACGGAGCAGCAACGTATACACTTTGAGGAATACTGTAGATAACTGAATACGCAATAGACATTATACTTATGAATTGCATAAAATGTGGACCGTTAAAAGGTTGTCGCAAGCTTTTTGTTGTATTGCAGATCAATCAACATAGAGCACCGAGTAACACGGCACTACGCGATACAAGTGTATCGAATAGCGAGTACGAGAATACGATATCGAATTTGGGCTTTCCTGTTTCCAGCCTTCTTCATAAAGCACCAATAATTGAGTGGCTACTGTGTAACATCGAATCGATTCGATTGGAAAATAAACTCGCGTCGATGTTCACTCTGCGAATCTATATCGTTACAAATCTTCTTATGTTCCTCCTGTATATTCAATTACCATTCATTTTTAAGTATCAATGCGAGAAATTGATATTCACAGTTGAAGATTTACTCGATATTAAGTTGAATCAGATTATTCGTTTCCTACCGGTAGGAGCGGAGACTATCTACGCTCATAAAAATCAATTGGGAGTTTTGCTACAAATTCTTGTCGTCGTATTTCGGGTGCCCAAGGTTGATCAATCATTTCGGGGGGGGACGACGAAAAGTGTATTCTGTCACCAAGCAACGGTATCAGTTATTAATGATTGACCGTCGTGGGGTCATCGAGAATTCATATTGCTGTATATGACGACATATTTGCGGTTTATTTCCGAAGCATATATATATGTGCAAGAACCTCAAACAACCAATTGTTGCTAGCTCTGAATATTTCGTATCGAACAGATATGAATGAGTTTCGGTGAATAACGAGATTCTAAAAAAACGATGGAATGTTTGATCAACGTTTTGCGTTCGTGTGCCTACCGTGTTAATTGAGCTATCACTAAAGCGAAAAGAGCGCTCAAACGAGTTGCCATACGAAAGGGTGTAACTTAGGCCCTTTTTCACCCGAATAACAAATATGTATTCACAGTCGCACACGTATTTGAGACTAGTGATAGTTCGAACATAAACCTGTTTTGTTGGATAATCGACGAACATTGGTTATATACGGGGCCTGTGCACCATGAACAAAATTTATCGGCTCTGCGCAAAGCATATTATCACACTCCGGTTACGAGGATCGAGGGTACCACGGGGCTAAAGAGGCACGGGGGAGCAAGAGCGAAACGGCGAATATAATTGATCGACGGTTATCGACGTCCAGCTGCTCCGGATTATCTCTTATGATTCTTTCAACGATTCGGGCCAAAAGGGAACAAGTGAATTATCGAATTGGCCATTAACGAAATCGTTTCTGTTTCCCCGCGACAGAGAATCTCTGGGATTGCAAAAAAAGGTGGACGTGGCTGAACGTGCAAATTCTCAAAAATGACGGAGCGGTTTTCATTCGCTCGCAGCCAGCAGAGCAATCCCGTGCTTGCCGCCAGCACGATTTATAGCTGAGGATTTTTTCCGCGTTAGTATTATCTCCAACGCCTATACTAGCTGATATTCTATCTGGAAATAATAATTTTGTCCATCGGGTTGGTTTTGATTCGTCGACACAATAAATTTAAAACGTAGGGGAGAGTGGTCCTGAGTCGGCACTGCGGGTTGAGCCGGCACCATGGTGTTCCTCAGAGATGGCATGCGTGTCGGCTCAATTATTTTGTCGTATGACATGTTGGTAAACACTGACGTAAATTATGCTTACAGTTGTCAGTTTGGATTGTGCTGCGCAGCGTAAGCGCGTTTATATTTTTCGTTTGTGACAGAATTTTATTTTCGTTATTCATTCTGAAGCAGCTACAGGTATGTAAATATTTCAAAAATTTGAAATGAGTGAGTGCATTGGTTTCTTTATTCAATGTTCTAATTGATTGGTTATGTCGATTTTCCATTCGGATTTGTTCGCGCGCGTAATCACGTGAAACGTGTAGAAAGTCGTAGTGGTCTTGAGTCGGCACCAAACAGGTGGTCCTGAGTCGGCACCAATTTTTTTTATCTTGTTGCTTTTTTATATTGTTTCTGTTATTGTTATTTTTTTTGCATTTTCGGTCTTTTGCTCTATAGTCATGGGACGCAATTTCAAACGTAAGACACAAAAGATAAAATACGACGACAAGAATGCCAGTTTCCGCAGCCCTCCACAAGTGGATTGCACTTGCGTTCGCGTTCGCTGCAGAGTTCAGTACGCCCCACGTACTGCGAATCTGACGACGATAGCGAGTGATCATCCCTTTTTCAATTAATTTTTTTCATTCAATTCAAAATTCATATTTTTTTCATTTTCAACATTGTACTCGAAAAATATTTCCATATAAAATTGGACAAAAAAATGCATGTTTTATTCTTCTGAATGGTTAAAATTTGTCCATTTCCTGTTGTAACTTAGAGAATCTGCGCTGTTTCCTGCATTCGAGCGAAAAAAAATGGGGTGCCGACTCAAGACCAGGGGGGTGCCGACTCAGGCACATTATTTTGAGAAATGTTCAAGACGTACTTTTCACTCCGCACTGCATTGCGACTGCAAAAGCCACACTACACCTTCCTAAATGACATAGAATTGTAGCCAAACGATCGCTGTACGCAACTAAACACTTAGCAGCGCTATAAAATCCGATTTACCTTCTGTTTTCGGACAGAAGGCTTAGTGGGCCGACTCAGGATCACTCTCCCCTACTATAAGCTACATTTGTGTGCAATTTGCTCGCACGTATGTAGTTCGTGTTTTTTACCTCCTAATCTTGCTAGAACGACAAAATCTATGAATTCGAAAGGAGCGAGAATGCAGAGGATGCAAAAAATCTAGATAAAAAATACATACTCAACTAGTTTCGCTGTTTTGAATCGTGTTTAGGTAAAAAAAAAAATTATTTACATTTTTGTACATCAAAAGCTGAGCAAGTTGGTAATTTTTATTTAGTTACCCCGAATTGTCCCTGTCCATTAGACGGCATCTTTGTATGTGAAGAATAGAAACGTCAGAATTTTAGTGTAGTGTTTTATTATTAATAAGAAAAAGTAGACTACTCGACTCGAAATGCAAGATTTCGTGTGTGTACTCGCTTTGCTTCCTTGAAAAAGTGACGTAACGTCATTCATTACGCTGGAAAACAGTCAAACTGTATAAAATATTGTAAGCACTATTTTTTTCAGCGGTTAATACGAATTTTGTAATAAAAATCTTTTAATAAAATGAATCTTGTAATAAAAAATTTTTCAATAAATATTTCAGTTTACATTTTGAAGATTCGGAATTGTAAATATAATGCTGTGGCGCGCGGAGTACATGTTATTGAGGGTGCGATCCGAAACGACTATATTCACAACTATAGCCAATATTGCTCTTATAGGTTATGGTTCGTAATGTGGCTATATTTATAGCTAGCGTCTTCTTCGAACGCGACCTATTCCCATATTCGTTGAGAACGAAAGATGCGGTCACATTAAAGTGTAGTATGTTTTTATATTATAAAAACACAACTCAGATTGGCTAGTTGATAAACTATTTTTCAAAAGAATGTCTCAAAAGTGTGTGAATAATGCAGATAATTTCTATTATACATGTGATGAAGTGAATTTCATTATCAAAGAAAGGGGCCACAGATATCTCTATTGGGCTTTTATCAGAGGCCTTCCAATTCTATATTGTAAGATAGTAGCAAAAAAACAGCATCGATATTCATTGAAACAAGGAAGATATGCATGTGTATTGATATTATTGTAAAGTTATAATGAAGACGGAGTCTTATATTTCCATTTCAAAATCCATTGAAAACTATCACTGCATCAAGGATTCAAAGTTGAAGTTGAAATTTGTAGTCCAATGTCATCGCGTTCGTATTAAATCTATAGATTATTTTCTTTTTGATATAATAATAATGTGCTATTTACTTTGTATATTTATTGAATTAAAAGCACATTTTGTTTTCCCACCATATATAGTAGTTTAAATTTTCAAAGACGATTTCGCTTGGTGCTGTTCATATTCGACTGACCTGATTGACACTCTTCTGCTTAATCAAATCAAGGGGTAGCTTTTCCCTCACGTAATGAAGGTTCAATATCTCTTTCAGGCGTTCTTTGTCTTGCAGGATGTGACGTACACCCTCCTCTTCCCAAGCGGCGTTGCTCGGCGCGAATAGCGTGATGCTTCGTAGATTTGTCAACTTCTGCATGAACCCATCATCGAGATCCTTTATGACCTCGTAAAATTTGTAAACCGGTCCATCCTCCTTGTCCTAAACAGACATTATTGAATAAATTCTATTATTGATACGATTTCGAACGACGAAACGGTTTTTCTTCCACTACCTTATTGTTTATTGATTAGTCTTCGAAATAAATAGGGAGTGAAGTGGTTTGGGAGTAGTCTTTGGTGGATAATGTAGAAAAAGATTCGAATTTTTTCTTTGAGAAAAAAAAGCGAACAGAAATTGTGTAAATTTGATTGAATTCCGAGTTTAATGTAACGGATTTTTCTGTTCTAGAACTAATTACTTTTGGTAATCTATTAACCCCTTCGCAATCACTAAGTAATATCGCTCATTAGTTATTCGTTACAGCATTAAATAGATATCAAGCAATCCACTAAATGAATAAATAATTTGTAAAAACAACTTGAAGCTTACATTTGAGGTCAAGCACACAAAAGTATTCACAAAAAGAAATTCACTTCCAAGCAGCATTTTTCGCCCCACGATTGAAATAAAGAAACAAACGAATTCTATATAATCGCAAAACGGAATGAGAATGCGAGAAATACGGTTATACGACATGGCTTTGTAAAAAAATTAAGGTAGAATGTACGCTCTAAGAGAAAAAGATTAGTAACGGTTGGAAGGTTGTGAAAATGGGAAGTGGAAGATTATTAATGGTAGCATTACAATCAGACTTCCGTAGCATCCTCAAAGACATTAGTAACACTATAAAATTGGCCAGAGAGAAAACTCTTTAACTATTAAACGTCGGTACAATTAAAATTGAGAATATTTAATCGGTCTTTTATCACGAAAACAACCGCAGAAAAACGAGAAAGTGGTAAGGCCGAAACGAGTGGAGAAAAGAAAGCTCCGATGAAAAAAAGTGGCTCGAGTTTTAGCGTTATGTCGATGATCATTTGCTTCATCCCGCTTATTTTTTCAATTACACGAAACCGTCGCCTCGGACCTACCGTTAATCTCTTGTTACTTTTGTTGAGAGATGCCAGGAAGAATGTCGGGATGGGGCGACTCACCGTATAAGATTAATCGTTCTAAACCACGATAAGACAACAAAATATATAGCGTGAGATTTCACGAAGGAGTTTCGGGTAGATAAAAACTTGCGGAGCAGAATATATATCTTTGCGCTATTATACATTTGAAAAAATACAAATTTAATCTATCGTAATATTTCAGATGGTCAAATGTTTTTTTCAAGGTGTTGGAATTCAGACGAAAATGATTAATTTCTCATAAAAAAGAAGTAAAAATTTCTTTCCATTTTGTTGGGACAGTATTTTACTTAATATTATTTCACGTTTATTTTTCCCCTTCGGAGACGGTGGCGCCGATTTTATTTTTCTTAGTTTGTGGAATTTGTTCGAGCAAGTACTTACGATGTCCTACACGACATGCAGAGTCCAATAGAGACATGCAAAGCACCACAGAATAACATCATTGAGTCAATATAAATGTCGTTAATCACATATTGATAATAATTAGTAAATAATAGTTATAAATACAAACGCACACACGCGGGCACGTACGCGTGCGCGCGCGCCCGCACACACACACACACGCACGCACACGCACACGCACACACACACATACCCACACACACATATACATAATCTTAATTATAGGAGTAAATGATCTGGGTTGAGGTATTCCCATTTTTTTTTGCATCACAATCAGGAACCTTTTTTCCCGGTAATGTTATAATAAGGTTTCTTTGTTACCGCATCAGCATTATATATTGAGTTGTTAGGAAAGTACTTTCGTGTTTTTTCATGAGTGTCGTTGACGAGAAACAAAATGACCTTCCGAACCCAATATTTAATTCGATGTCACTTATTTTCGGCGTATTCGTCGTATGCTATTTCAAAATTCAATTCCGACACGGGAGCAACGTTCCTTGCGTTATTGCTTTTATTAGTTATTCTTTAATTATATTCGCTATAGGGAATTCGTCGGAAAACTTGATACTTTAGAAAATCTTAAAATGATATGCTTTTTAAATCCGAATTTCCGAAAGTTCGGTATTCACTCTACTAGAGATCTGTATACCGAGCGGTCCATTTTTTAAATAAATGATGGAAAAAGAAACCTACTCGTGGTGTACGTGTTTATCACAATGATTACTCGTCACTTTTGAAAACCGAGCATCCGACTATATTTTATTTTTTACGATTTATTTTCGGTGTCGATAGTACAAAATATATAAGCGAGAAAAAATTAACCATAAGCGACGCTTTGACCGTTACGTATATGACCTCGTTAAAAACAAAATTCTCAAGCAAGTTAATGATCTTTAATACATGGAATCGATCACAGTAAAGCATAAAAAAACATTGCCGATTGTGTAAAAAAACACGGGAAATTGTTTTTGAAAACAATTAGTTATTGACGAAAAAATCTGAATGAACGTCGTAAGCTATTTGAGAATTAACAAAGTTTGGGATAAACATTCCATTAAGAGGCCTTTTTATATGGCTAAACGTAGTCTGACCAATACGCGCACTGATCACTTAATTCTGCTTAACGTCCTATACTTTAGGACAAAAAACAGCTGCCATAACAAACAGCGAACCATTGTGAGTTATTGATTCCTGAAAATAATAGCTATTAAAATTGCTATTAAAGCATCGGAGAATTTGAACGATTGCGAATGCTATTTTACTTTTAATAATCTACAGAGCATGATAAAGTGTGCCCAATTGTAATTTCTCATAGTTTCTACGTTCATACGGATTAATTCTGATAAACACCGCTTTTTATAGTGAATATTTAATTTTCCGCGGCAAGTAAATTGCATATTTCCAACGCGTCGCTTTAATCAATGAAATTTCACTTCCATCGACGGATTAAAATGTCCCTACACATTTTTGGGAAAATAGAAATCCTGCGCACGGTACGGATGCAGTCGAACCATCCCAATTAATATTCATAATCAAATCGAATCGCTCTAAATAATTCTATGTTCTGCTATGTTCAACATTTAGAACCTCTAATAAAACGTCAATACTGCATATTGGTTGTAGAATGGAATTGTTTCAAAATAATAATATGTATCTAAAATAAAGTACTTTTACAGGACACACCCACGTAAACAGAATTCGTTTTATACGTTGCGCAAAAAGCGTTTTCCCTAAAAGAAACAAAAAAAAACTTCTTTTTCGACATGACGGGGCAAGAAAAACAATCTACTGGATACCCACGTCTTATAAATAATGGTTTTAATAAAAAAGTATAACAGTTATGTACCCAATTGGACTAAATAATTCGCAGATTTTTGCACGAGCTACGATGATTATTCTGAAATTTCACACTGAGTGGAAATGCAATTTTTGTGGTTGCATAGAAAGCAAAAACATTGTCAGATATTTGATCGTCATTCAGCCTTGTCCGAGATTAAATTGCCGTACCTTTATTTATTATAAGCTGCATTGTATTATCCTTCCACGGTCAATAGACGTATGTTATTCATTATGTCATATGAAAGAATAATAATATCGAAAAAATGACGAAGTGACATAGTTGAAAGAGTAGAATGTAATATGGTAAAAATATTAATGATTGAATGCATTGATCGGTGATGTTGTTTTTTTATATATGCTAAACTAAGTGTTAGAAAATATGATTGAGTTTTGATAGACAAAAACTCTCGTACACTTGCCGAGGGCTGTTCGATTTGAATGTGAAAATGGTGCGAATAATGATGATTTCTTTGTACAATCGACGCAAATTTGTCTCTGTGCTTACAATCAATCGTGTACAGTGCTTCTCACTTTTTTCTTTTGATTATCATGCAATGTTTCAGCTATAACTGTGCTATACATATAAATATATATGCAAATTGTTAATCGATCAGCCGGAAGCGTGCACTGCTATATGTTCAACGAAATTACAGAGTACAGAAATATGTTAGTCTGAAGGTAAATTCGTACAAATTATGCAAATATTTCATAGGTTAAATCTCATAAAGTTGTAACAGAGTATATATCGAATACCCCGACTGCCTAAAAAAAAAAAGTAAAAAGATTAACATCAGACCATAAAATACTGACCGAACTGTTCAAGGTGATCTTTTTGTGCAATTGAAAATTCATTCGATGCTAGTTTTAGTAACTCATCAACTTGTCTTTCCGTAACGAGATATTTCAGTCAATATGGGTACCAGATAAAATATTTTCGAGCGATACTTTAGGCATGTGATTTTTTTTTCCTGTTGGTATAGCAAACGAAAATTATTGTGGCCTACAGTCGCTTTTTGATGGTCGTTTCCGAGGTTCTAAGGATTTATGAGGTTTTATACGTGCTTGTATTCCCTTTTTCTAATGAGAGTGCGTTCGGATACATTTGCACATGAACACACGCAAGCATGAGTATATATTAAGATTAATGATTTTTCGGCTTGATCGTATCAGATGCCCATATGCATTAGTTAACTGTAGTGCATGCCATTGAGAAGAATTGTCAGTGCAATCTTGATGGATTTTCTACTCATATGCACATTCTTATATATACAACGTACTGTATAATTGCGTCGCCTATTCGGAATGTTAATAAATATAGCCTAAGATATATGAATATATATATATATTCATATATATTCGAGTATCTCGGTTACGATCTTGTATATAACCATTTCTAAAAACAATGTACCTGCAGCTTTCCAGACGGAGCTGCGTTAATTATGTTTTGCACGGTCTATACTACTTGCTTTGTTTAATAGTAAGTACTGACGAGCATTTACTATTTACCTCAATCGTAAACAACACAACTTAATTTTGTATATTTTTTCTCTTTAAGTGAAAATTCTAATTGACGCAAAACATTTTTCGACGTATTTTTTCTATTTTTGTTCTGGAAATCAACGGATATTTTTTTCTCTGTCAACTTTTTTGCTTATGTACCTTTAAAAAAAATATTCTCACATTTTGATTTTATTAAAAATATGTAATGTCAAGGTATTTTCTAGCCTTGTTGAATTCTATTTTTATCTAAACATATAATAATCAACTTCCACATCGGTCTTCGATAATTCACAGCTTTGTTCCTGAATAGTCGTTCAGCGTTTACTTTCATCTGCTATTTCCCATTTAATTTATCTCGATGAAACTTCATGTCACTTTTCTGATCGATTACTGAAGCCTTTCATCGGTAAGGGAGTCGAAGCAAAACGAGACGCGTGTTCTACGTTCACGTGAAACAATTTGCATGAAAAAGCTAGCCATTCAATTTTTAATCAACGGTCCTGTTTGCATTTTTTCTTTTCTTGTTCATCTGCTCTTTCGCTTTTCTCATCATCCCTTCCCATGCGAGAAGCTACCCGCCGGCTTTTCACTCTCGTAAACGCGAATTGCTGAACTTCTTTTGTGTCTATATATTTTGCAAACGGTTTTCTCTCATCGAGTTTTTCATAGGCAGAATTGGTTTTTTCGATATTTTTTTAGCGCTTTTCCCAACACGCAATTTATCAGGCATCTCCGCCTGTCTTTTTGCCCTTCTCTAGTTCTGCAATAAACAAACGGAATATTGTTTCACCTCGAAACAATTTGTATGCGAAGAGTATGACTCTGTATTCGATTTTTAGTCAACCCTCTTGAAGGTTGTTTTTTTTTATCAACTTCATCGCGCTCTCTCGGTCCCTTTGTGTCGAGCGTTCGTTTGAATCTCTAATGATACCGGTCCGAGCTGTCTATCGATTTCCTTACCAAAAGGAATTCGCCATAGTTGTTGCGTGGTGGTGACTTTTCAGCGGTATCGCTATGCCAATGCAATATTCATTTTACTTAGTATCCACTTTTAGCGATAAATTATTTGTCTGCTTTATTGATCTTCGTTTAGTGCATCAGGTGTAATTAATTTACAAGACTATATATCGGATTTCACTCAAATCGACGATACTTCATTAAGTGAATTCAGTCAATGACGGAACCTGAAAATTCTGCTCTATTCACAATAATAATAGTGGAATGCTAACGGCGAAAAGGTTGCTTTAAGGCAGTAGTCTGCTTTACAGGCTTCAAAAAATCGATTTTTCGTTTTTGTCTTAAATCTATTCCAAAACTATCCAAGAATATGTGTTCAAAATTTTAGAGGCCAATTCGACATATTTTCGAAGCTAGATCAGTTTTAGTGGCCGAGCGTCGAGCAGGTGCGAATGCTCGGGCAGAACTTTACAGCCCGTTTTCTCGAGTTTTCATTTTCACAAGTTTTGGAAAACGGTGCCGGCGATAGTAAAAACAATATATGTCCGATCGAAAAAAAACCAAAGTGATCTAGCTTCAGTATTGAATTATCTTCTATTTGAACTAAAAAAGTTGGACAAAAGTACTATTTAAATTACTTGTTTTGCAACTTAAAGTGAATTTTTTTTCTTCAAAAAAGTGAATTTTTTTTTCAAACTTCGAAAAAATTTGGAATTTCGTCATTTCTTCGGTATTTTTTTAGTTCATATAGAAAAGGAACTTATAAAAACTAAAAAAAAATTTGGTTCCACTGTTTCAGATGTATCGCACGACCTCCATCACCGGCACCGATTTACGAGTGCACACTCCAGGCGCCCCAGAAAAATCGTTACAACTTTGGCAAATTTCAATAATTTGTAATAATAAAAATTGTTTTTTAAAGCTTGAATATAATATACTATCGTCTCAAAATTTCGTTTACCGCAATCATTTCCTTCCCTTTCAAAAAAATTGTTGAAAAAACGCTTTTTTTTCGGCTCCTAAAGCAGACTACTGCCTTAATGTATCTGGAACCCTTTTTAACTCTATTTTCTTCTACAACAGTCGTAGTAATAATGTGACGTTGGCACCTCATGAATTACTTTCACTCCCTCACGGGACTTGTAAACGAACGCATCGAGTAAAGGAGAAGTGCTCTGTACCCAGTCTACTGGTGGTTACTGGCGGAAGGTAAGAGCATAACACGATGTGGCAGGAAAAAGAAAGAACAAAATGTAGTGAGAGAAAAAATAATAGTCCATTCAACAAATGAAGTATACGTATGTGCGTGTGCGTGTGCGTGTGCATGCGTGCGTGCGCGCAAAATGTGCGCGAAAAATGCACGGCCCATGTTTCGTCGTCGACTCGCGTGATGTCTCAAGTGTTCATGGTAGGTTTTTGCACTACCTTGTTCGGAAGTATCGGAGAAAGAAGCATTATATAGTAGGCGAGTGCATGGATAAGTATACGTGGGACAAAAAAAATCGCCACTGCCTTATTCCACGAGAACGTAGCTTTTTCAATTGAGACAGGACTATTCTATTTGCAACCCTCTCTACGGTTTCTGTCTACTCTCTTCGAGAATGAGAGAGAGAGAGAGAGAGAGGGGGGGAGTTATATATATATATATATATATATATATATATATAGGGTGGTCCAATAACTATTAGCACCTTGGATATCTTCGAAACTATATGGTTCACAGAAATATTTGCTGAAATGAAATTGCACGGTATGAAAGGGGCCATCCGATAGCGATAATAGTTTTTTTGCAGGTGGAGGTACTTCGGACATTTGAAGGTCAACTCCATTTTTTTTAATGGATCGGTATGTTTTTTTTTCTGTATCATGAAAGAGGAGCTTAAAACGAGTTCACCGCCCTATAACATAAGGTCATTGAAGGTCATAGAAAGTACAGAAAGGCGTTTATCTTACTATAAACGTAGTAATTTTATTTACTACCGAAACTGTTAGTATTATCGCTTTTCTGTACTTTCTATGACCTTCAATGACCTTATGTTATAGGTCGTTGAACTCATTTTAAGCTCCTCTTTCATGATACAGAAAAAAAAACATACCGATCCATTTTAAAAAATGGAGTTGACCTTCAAATGTCCGAAATACCTCAGCATGCAAAAAAACTATTATCGCTATCGGATGGCCCCTTTCGTACTGTGCAATTTCATTTCAGCAAATATTTCTGTGAACCTTATAGTTTCGAAGATATCCAAGTTGCTAATAGTTATTGATCCACCCTGTATATATATATATATATATATATATTAAGGTGTACTCGGTTTTCTCTGTGTTTCTTCACGTGTCGCACATGGTCACAGTACACTTTACACATATGATTTGATGACTACATGGAGAGAATTAAATGTTAAAAATTATCGTGCAGTAACGGTAACCAGATGACAACCCTGAAACTTCGCTTATTATTACTGAGTAAAACACAGATTTTCACGAAAATAAAATAAAATTTCTCCTTCAGATAGAAAATTTTACCAGATTTTCTAGTAAATTTTGATGTGTAACAA
>OZ010713.1:32396707-32526707 GCA_963932345.1 Ophion ventricosus | reverse complement strand
TTAGCCTTTTTTTGCAGAGCTGAAGTGACTTTACTCCTTCAAAAAAACAAATGGATTTAAAAAAATTAATTGTCTCCTACTTTTTACATCCAGCAGTCTGAATATTGAGCTATACAGGCTACTGAGCCCCGCAAGGTAGTTATAGTTTCAAATTTTCGATACGGTTTTTTGCAGCGACTTAATTAAACACAAGCGTATTGGATTTTACATCGGAACATTGTTTTAGTTTTATCGTAGCGTTGAATTTCCGATAGAGACGAAACTTGGATGGATTTTATATCGTCGTCAGAAATTTTTTGCCAAACGACTAGATACGTTTTATATTCTGAAGGCTACACAGGAATAAAAAAAATCGATATCGATATTAACAGAAGATAGAATCGTGCATTTTAGTGTTTATCGTAAAGGTCGAATTATCTGATTTGTATGTCATGTTGGAATCGAATATACAGTATAGAATATGCGTTCATATCAATTCGTTCGGAAGGGGGAGCTCGATCGGAGAGAGTCGTGTATCTACTTCAATAGAAATTACACACGTCGTCGAGCGGCGTGACATGTGAACAAGATTTTCGTGATAACTATTTATCGAATTCTTAATGTAAATACTAAATATTTACTTCAAAGTATCACATATACAGGGTGTCCCAGGACGGAATGTCATCCCTGAAATGGGGGGTTGGGGGTGAAATTCTGAGTCGATAGATATAAGCATGTATGGTTCCCAGATCAACCCCTGAATTATTATTAATTTTTAAAGACGGGCCAATCAGGCGCGCCCGATAAGCGGGCTTACGTCGGTGAGCGATACGCGCGTGTAGTGGTGCCTGACGGAGCGGTGCTCCTACCGTGCGTACACTCGCGCTTATCGGTGCGAGCGCTTGCATGTGATAGTGGGTGCATCGCTGTACGTGCTTTTGTGGTATGGGTAGGACTCTGCGCCCGTCATCGGTGTGAGCGCTCGAATGTAGTAGTGCGCTTCTCCCTGCGTATTTCATTTCTTGTATTTTCAATCATCGAAAAATAAAGATCAATAAGTTTTTGAATAAACGAATTTTTTAATAAAACAATTAAACAATTGAATTTTTTTTGTTACCCGATTAACCCACACATTTTGAGGGCATTTTGTCATTTTTATAATTTCAATTCGCATGAAAATTTGAATAAAGTGAAAACATTATTCAATTTTATTTATTCGCAGGCATTTCTTCGCAACCTTCTCTGTCTTATCAGGCATAAAAAAACAAAAACGAAAAACGGCGAATTAATTGTTTTATTAAAAACTTTTGTTTATTTAAAAACTTATTGATCTTTATTTTACGATGATTGAAAATACGAGAATGAAATACGCAAGGAGAAGCGCACTACTACATTTGAGCGCTCACACCGATAGTGGCCTTCTCCGTCGCACCATACGACGGTCACGTAATCAGAGAGCACTACACACTCAAGCGCTCACACCGATGCGGGCGCAGAGTCCTACCCATACCACGAAAGCACGTACAGCGAGGCACCCACTACCACATGCAAGCGCTCACAGCGACGAGCGCGAGTGTCGCACGGTAGGAGCACCGCTCCGCGGCACCACACACGCGCGTATCGCTCACCGACGTGAGCCCGCTCATCGGGCGCGCCTGATTGGCCCGTCTTTAAAAATTAATAATAATTCAGGGGTTGATCTGGGAACCATACATGCTTATATCAATCGACTCAGAATTTCACCCCAACCCCCCATTTCAGGGATGACATTCCGTCCTGGGACAGCCTGTATATGAATGAAATACCGTGAACGTCCGGGACTTTTGTGCCGAATATGTTACACGCATTTCGTTCTCTGGTCAACACGTGTATTAACGGAACGACCGATTTTGATAATCGGTCGTGACGAAGACGTCGAGCTCGATTATCGAGCGGGTAAGGTATTTCATGACGATGAATATGTATGGATTCAAAGCGCGTGGCACGTTCATTGTACTATACCGGCTATTTCCGCGTATACATGATGCGCAAAATTTCTGCGATAAAGCCAACGAGCCATTCCACGTATTACGATATATACCTATACGGACACGTGTATGTGTACAAATTGCAAACATTTATCCGCTTGATTGTTCCACATGTTGAAATTTACATTTATCAGCTATTAATGAAGCAAATGGACGCGAATTCGTATAGCGAAACACACAGCCTATCAATCCTACATTATAGCAAAACCGAATTATCGATGAGGCGCCTTTGATTATCAATATTTTAAGTACTTACTGCTCAATAGATGAAGCAATAGCTCATTTTATCGTACATAATTATATTGCTTTGATATTCGAAGCAAAGGTTCTCACAAGAAAACTTTTTTTTTTATAATGGCAACAATAATTTATGTTTTTTCGACTGAATTGAACTCCTTTTTTTAGTTGTTCCAAACTTATAAAAATCCTCTTGCCTTTCCATTTTGGCGTCGGATATTTTTACAGTATTTGGTTATATTTTGGTCATAGGAAGTCGCTTTTAGCTTTTATTTGCATAAAAATTCTTTTATGGAAAATATCTAAAGAATATTCGCAAATCTTGAAAATTCACATAAAATATACCTGACCATTGACACACATAAAAAACTCTTGTCTTCCACGTTTTGCATACCAGGTTAACATCCACCCTTTAGTATTGTAGCCGAAAAGGAGACTATGAATTGCCTAACGATCCGAACAATGCACACGCTACATAGCTCAGGTTTACCGTCGAACTGTCTACAAAGCATGGGGGATTTTACTCGGTGAATTTATCTGGAAAAGAGCGAACAAGCCGAAAAGAGATTCCGGAGATCGGCAGCGTTTCGAGATATGCTCGAATAATGAAAAAAGAGAATGCCGGGAAAATGGCGAAGAGACGCGGAAGCCTTTTTGTAGACGCAACCCTTTAAGAAAATATCCAGAAAATCTGACTCACGACGCTAAGAAATGTCAAGCATGCCGCGGTATTGGTTCCTCGCCGCGGTTGAGTTTGCGAGACTTCGCATTATTTCGGCATTAAATTTTGTATAGCACCTGCCATGTATCTCATAAAAATACGCGCTTTTATTATGACCGATTTTTTAAAAACTATTTCGAAAACTCATCTGGATTCTCCGGGAAGGTTTTGAGAATTACATTCCTCCAGGCGCTACTGTGAAAACTGCTCTGACACAACGATTCGGGAATTTTCACTCTCTCTTGAAGACTCATGAAGGCAGTACCGTTGTCTAGAAATTAAAAAATATCGCTTTTTTATTTTATTTTATTATTCTACAGACCGTTTAATAATACTCATAAAATTAGCGGAAGAATAGAAATGATAAGGAGTACGCTCGAGGAGCGCGGTCGAGATGCAGAAAACTTAAAGCGCGTTTTTCTCAATACTTTATTTTTCAAATCGGCAACTACGATATCTCGATAACCAATTGGCCAATTGAGCTTAGATTTGGCATACACATTCAGTAGACTGTATTCCAACGTCGGTAGTAGAATTGAGTGGAAATCATTTTTTTATTTATAATGCGTAAAACGTTCAGAAAAATAGGAAAAATTGATAATCAAAGTTTAGCATGCCGCCATTTTGTAGTTTTTGTTTATTGTGCTGAATCTGGTACCAGGCGTCACACACCCACACAGATTCAAAATATGTTTGGTTTCTTCCCATTTATACAACGTTTAATTTATACACCACTGGTCGCCAATTAGGTTATTAAATTATTATTTTCCTTTTTTTAATAATTAACAAAGATATAGCACTTTGAAAGTTAGATTCAATTCGGCTCGGAAAAAACGCGTCGAACATATCCGAAGTTACCCGAGCGCGCTGTGACGTCACAATGTTATAGTCTGTATACGAACCACAGTAGATAAGTGGTGCGGGAGCAATGACAAAATTCCTACTACCGACATTTTACCGACCGAGTTAGCCAAGACACGAACCATTGGTTCATGTCCGAGCTAAGTCAGGTTCGGATGGTCGAGGAGGATTTTGTCAGAGCCCCGCACCATTATCGACTGTCGATACTTACCGGTCGATGGTTCCCTTGGTTACCGGCTGATGGTGGTCCCCCTCACGAATGGGGGGGGCACGGAGAAGTCCGACTCCCGGCGAGGCCGCGCAATGACTGACAAAGAGTTGTGGTGCTTTGTAATAAAAGGGAGCCCCCCCCCACCCCTCCCACCAGAAGGAGGGGCGGGAGGAAGAGTGGGGGGTCTCATTTCTCAGAAAAATTGTTTAAACATTTGTGGGTGGTGAGTCGTCGGGCGCCGTGCCAAAGGGACCCCCCCCTTCCCCCGCCAGAAGGAGGGGCGGGAGGAAGAGTGGGGGGTCTCATTTCTCAGAAAAATTGTTTAAACATTTGTGGATGGTGTATCATCCGACGCCGTGCCAAAGGGACCGCCCCCCCCCCTCGCCCCGAGACAACTTTGTGCATTGACGTGTTGAAACCTGTCAGCGAATATCAAACGCGCTTTTCTGAGAATTTGTTTATCCGGATGGCGGAAGAGAGAGTCAAGCGGCGATATTTCGTCAGATTTTTTCTACGCATTGTTTATTGTGGTCACTCATCGGACGCTTGAAATTTTGCATTTATTTATAACTAAACTCCGCGGCGGAAGAGTGAAAGGGGGGTCAGGCGGTGGGATTTCGTCACATTTTTTTACATACATTGTTTATTATCGTGAGTCATTGGACGCTTGAAATTTTCCATTTGTTTATCCCGTCGGCGGAAGAGTGAAAGGGGGTCAATATGGCGGTAAGATTCCGTCAGATTTTTTCTACGCATTGTTTATTGTCATCGGACACTGTTTTCGGCAGTCATCAAAAGACGACGTGAGAGGTGTCGACCGTGCGATAGTTTGAACAAACGGGGTCACGGATGATTTCAGAGTGGTCACCCTCTCGTTGGTAAGGCAGAGAACTATCAAGAAAAAAAATATTGAGTTCAAGATTGAAAAGTCACACAACATCTCGCTGTTTAGAACTCGATCTTGTGTATACAAACTCGACGTTCGAGCGGGCGGGCGCGCGTCCCCCTACACACACACACACACACACACACACACACACACACACACACACACAGACGCGCGCGTGAGGTTATATAGAGATTTTTCTCTCAAATATATTCATCAGCCCTTCCACATGCGTATTTGATTTCGATTCATTGAGCAGTCATCATGGACGATTGCGACAAAATTATCGCAGGCGGAAAAGTGGCAAAAGTATTGTGATGTGAACGTCAAGCTCTTGGGGAAAACATTGAAAAAACCGGGGCTTAACGTTGGTCAAAAATTGAAAATTCAATCGACATTAGCAAAATTGTCGTCGTTGAGGGAAAAAATCGCGCGTGGAGCAGGTGTAAGCAGTGCTGGTGTAAGCGGTGCTGGTGTGAGCGATGCTAGTGATAAACTAAAGTGGGTCGATCTTGAGTCGGCATTTCAAAGTCGGATAAAGACGGGCTCCATTGTGAATTTCGAGCACAAAGATGTGCAAAGTTTCCTCGAAGATGCGATGCACGTGGTTATCGCAAAATTGGAAAACATTATGCGAGAGGAGGGTAACGTGAAGGTGAATGTGACATTAGCGTGCAAATTTCACCTCATGAAGGTGAATGAAATCATTGAGGAGGAAAAGACATTTCAAACGAAAAACGCAATCATCTTACCGTCGAGCGATATTAGCGAGTGGTTCATCGAGTACGTCCAATCAAAACTCTCGACGAAAATCGAGGACTTTCAGGAGAAAGAGTCTGGTTGGACATTACATGAAATCTCACATTTACTTGTAAACATTAACAAGTACGAACCACTGCGAGGAAGCTTATCCACGTACACGCGTCTCCCGCGAGATATACAGATGAAACGGGCCGTCATCAATATTGAAAACAATGACCCCTATTGTTTTCTCTGGTCCGTCACAGCAGCTCTCTCCCCACCACCTAGGGGGAATCCTGTACGTAAGAGTTCGTATCCTCATTACAGCGAGGTACTCAATTATGAAGGCCTGGATTTTCCCATGAGTTTGTTAAATATTTAAAAATTTGAGCAATCGAATGGCTTATCGATCCACGTGTACGGGATTGACGGCGTGACAAAAGACGGCACTAGTAAAATTGTGCCGATATATTTGAGTAAACAAATGTCGAATAAACCAACTATTCATCTACTCATGATCAGAGCGGAAATCGATGAGGAGGAGGAGGAGGAGGACGCAGGTGTTCCCAAGGTGTATCATCATTTTGCGTGGATTAAAAACATTTCGAGGCTCGTGAGTGCGCAGACCTCCAGGGGAAAACGCTACACGTGGATTTGCGACCGATGTTTGTGCTACTTCATCACAGAAGAAATATTGCAAAGGCACAAAAAGGACTGTAGTAATAATTGCCGAGTTATGTTTCCCGAAGTTACCAACACAATATTGAAATTCAAAAATTACAAGCACAAGGAGATAGTTCCATTCGTAATTTATGCAGATTTGGAATGTTTGCTCGAACCGGTCGCAGCATCGCAGACTAACACTGTAAACTATCAGAAGCATACTCCCCACAGTATTGCCTACTATAAGCATTGTAGTTTTAATGACGCGCTCTCAGAGTACAGAGTGAATCGTGGAAAAGACTGTATTGAATGGTTCATGCGTGACTTGGAAGAACTGGCCCACTCATTGAATGTAATTTTTCAGACAGTCGTACCGATGAAACCTTTGAGCGTGGACGAAAGTCGAAGCTTCAAGTTAGCTGAAAAATGTCACGTTTGTGAAAAATCTTTTGCTCCTAATCAAGTGAGAGTGCGAGATCATTGTCATTTTACGGGGAAATTTCGTGGTGCTGCTCATGAAGGATGCAATTTAAATTACAAAAATAGCCACGTTGTTCCCATAATTTTTCACAATTTGTCGGGATACGATGCACACTTTTTAATAGTCGCATTGGCTCGAACATTCGAGGGATCGATCAGTCTTCTCCCCATTAACAAGGAAAAATATATTTCATTTTCAAAGTGCGTCAAAGGCACACGCGTGCAGTACCGATTCATCGACTCTATGAGATTTATGGCAGGTGGCATTGAAAAATTAGCGTCTTATCTGAAAGACGATCAAAAATAGTGACACGTAAGCATTGCGCTAACCCCAGGGAATTTGAATTATTGACGAGGAAAGGTGTGTTTCCCTATGACTACTTGGACGCTTGGCAGCGACTCGATGAGACGGAATTGCCCGCTAAAGATAAATTTTTCTCTCGACTCAATAATGAGGATATCTCGGTGGACGATTACGCACACGCTTGCAAAATTTGGACAGTCTTGGACATTAAAACGTTGGGGGAATATTCCGACTTGTACTTGAAAACCGATGTACTCCTACTGACGGACATATTTGAAAATTTTCGTCAAGATTGCATCAGCACATATGACCTTGATCCATTGCATTATTTCACCGCCCCCGGCCTATCCTTTGATGCAATGTTAAAATGTACCAATGTCGAACTCGAACTTTTGGCCGACGTTGACATGTTGATGTTCATCGAGAGAGGTATTCGCGGTGGAGTCGCGCAGTGCTGCAATAGGTATGCGAAAGCAAATAATCGCTACATGAAAGATGATTTTAATGCAAACGAGCCAGAGTCATACTTAATGTATTACGATGTTAATAATCTGTATGGTGCAGCTATGTGTGAGTCACTGCCTTACGGCGCGTTTGTTTGGGTAGACGATTTCGAGGAACGTATCGAGAGTATTCCGGATGACGGTGAAACGGGATACATTCTTGAAGTTGATTTAGAGTATCCTCGAGACTTACACAACACACACAAAGATCTGCCCTTGTGCCCCGAACACTACGTCCCGCCTGGGAGCACTCAGAAAAAATTAACAACCACGCTAATGCGAAAAGAAAAGTATGTAATTCATTATCGAAATTTGAAGCAATGCTTGAAATTGGGACTTCGCGTCACAAAAATGCACAGAATCCTCAAATTCAAGCAGCGCGCTTGGCTAAAAAAATACATTGATGTAAATACGGAATTGAGAAAAAAATCTAACAATGATTTTGAGAAAAAATTTTATAAACTCATGAACAATGCGGTCTTTGGTAAAACAATGGAAAATGTGAGGAAACATCGGGAAGTGCGACTTGTAACAAAGTGGAAGGGGCGGTGGGGAGCGGAAGCGCAAATCGCCAAGCCAACGTTCCATAGCTGCACCATATTTGACAATGACATCGTTATAATCGAGCTCAATAGAGCATGCGTTCTATTTAATAAGCCCATCTACACAGGATTCTCAATCCTCGATATCTCCAAACTGTGGATTTACGATTTTCACTACAATTACATACTCGAAAGATTGAACAATCATGCAAAATTGTTGTATACAGATACTGATAGTCTCATTTATCACTTCAGCGTGCCTGACATTTACGAAACGATCAAGTGTGACATTGACAAGTTTGACACGCCCGATTATTCCCCAAACAATCCCTACGATATGCCCTTGCGAAATAAAAAGGTATTAGGCCTCATGAAAGATGAAAACAATGGCCATATTATGACAGAATTTGTGGGCTTGAGAGCGAAATTGTACTCGTTTAAGATCCTCGACTGCGGCGATTCAAAGAAGAGAGCTAAGGGCATTAGGCGGTCAACCCTGAAATCCATCACATTCGACGATTTCAAAAATTGCTTGTTTGCGCACGAAAACCTCGTCAAGGCGCAACAATTGATTATGAGTAAAAAACACATTGTTCACACGGCGATGCAAAATAAAGTTGCTCTCAGCTGGAGAGATGACAAAAGAGTGCTAATCCCAGATTCCACGGACACTCTTCCATGGGGTTATTCCGACGATATGGAATATTAAGATGAAAAAAACCCCAAGCTGTACAATGGTGTGTAAATAACTAAAAACCGTATGAAAATCAATGCCAAAAATTCATCTCCTCAAATTCAATGCCAAAAATACCTCTCCCCTCCCCTAAGCGGAGAATGGTCGTCGAAAACAAGAGACGTTGAAGTCTTTCGTGCCTAGAACGTAAGCAAATCGTGTATGAGATGAGCGTAAGATGGAGGGAGATTCGAGATTCGAGAGCAATGAATCGAGTGGGTTACGCACGCATGCAAACATCTCCCGAGAATACCAAGGAGAGAGAACTCTTGCGGTCTAAGGGAGACAAAAACATTTTTTTACGAATTTTTGAATGATTATTCAAAAACTTTTTTACAACTATTTTGTATAATAATAAAAATGTTATTTGATTTCTTCATTTTGTCAATTCTGATTTGTCGATCCAACTGTTGTGTGCATCGTCGAAGCCCAACCACTTGACGAGCATTCGATCACCGCGTTTCTTCACAATCTTCTCAACGAGGTAAATGTCGGGATGCTTGACGCTCTGGAGCTCCTCTTCGTAAAAGCAGCCAGCGATGGGTTCGTTCCGATGGTCCTTGAGATTGTACGTCGTTGGATTCGTTCTTTTCTTCACTCTATATATCGTGAATATCTCAGTTGTCCAATTTGGCGTGTAACCCTTCTCAAATACATGCTTAAATTTGCGGATTCGCACATTATGGCCAATTTTGAATTTTTGTGATTTTTTTCCTACTCGAGGCTGGCGGAAAATACGATGGAGGATCTGTTTCTCATTTGCCGTATTGACATTTTTTGGTTTCACCTTGATGGTGCGATGCACGGTGCTGTTGTATTCGGTCATTAGAGAATCCAGAATATCCATCCATTTATAACTTCCACGTAGACTAAATTGCATCCACATTTTATTTTTTAACGTTCTATTGAAACGCTCGCAGATTGATGCTTTCAAATTGCTATACGTTGAGTACATGTTAATATTGTATTTTTTCATAAGCTCTTCAAACTGAGAGTTATAAAATTCTTTTCCACGGTCAACTTGCAAGTTCTTGGGTACACGGCCCTGACATAGTATACCTTTCATTGCAGTCGTTGTATCGCTACCGCTCTTGCTTCTCAACGGTATGGCCCAGGCAAATTTGGAGAATATATCGATGACGGTTAGGAGGTACTTATGTTGTGAGTTTTGCCTCGCGTACGATGACATATCTACGATGTCGGCTTGCCACGTTTCATCCAGACCTCGAATTTCAACGTGTCGACGAGTATAATTTCTTCGTGCAGGCTTATGCAGCTCTCGCACGAGCGTCCATTTTTTGTCATCATTCATGGCGCGGTTAGTCCACACACATCAACGTTCAACATGCGAATGTGTGAAAAAACTATCGTTTTGCTTTATTAATAAATAATTTCAGCCTCACGCAATTCTTCGATAATCGATATGATTTCATTGGAATGCGATGAGTTGCCTGCTGCTTGAGATGCGTGGAGTAATCGAAGACGATCTACAAGCTCATTCGCATTGTCCCAGTAAACATAATCAAAATGCATATTTTTTCCAGCTTTCTTATACTTGGGCATCCCCCGACCCGTACGTGCACGAATTATTTTTGAAATATAAATCTTGAATTTGTGACTGTTTTCACGTCGCACAGCTCCGTCGGGACGATAATATTTTTTATGAGCATTTGTGGCAATGATAATATTCTCATAATTTTTCAAATCCGTCGGTTCGAGAATCCCAACGTTTGGCACTTTTTTAAATAGAAGCTCCGCTAATCCAGCAGTTTTTGCATAATCTTTCTCCCCCACACGGATATGCTGAGAATCGAAATTTATGCGAGAATCGCCAATCATTAGTTTCGCATTCGCGAGAACTCGTACTCCATACGATGTATCCAGGCTTTTCTTTCTACCCATGCGTAATAATATGAGATATTTATTTATCAATTCGTCGGCGCGATCCGATGAATAATCTTGATCCTCTTCTGCTTCATCATCATCATCTTTGTGGTCATACGCCTCTGTGGAAGGTGAATCTCTGGCATCTTCATACATCTCTGTTGAAGGTGAAGCTCTGGGTGACTTTACTTCTTCTCTCATTTCATTCTTGATTTCCTCCTCCTCCTCCTCCTCCTCCTGCTTCATTGTCGGCATCTCGTTCTTGTGAGAAACGAGCTTTTCTAATGGTGTGACTATCGGCTTAAAGACATCCTTCATCGCCTGATCAGCATTATCTCTGCCCATCTTTATCATTCGATGTTTTCGCCTAATTGCATCACTAGCCTTGACGATTTGCTGCAGCACGTCTTTTTCTTGCAAAAGTTGTTGACGCTTTATGCTGTTGTCAGTTTCACAACACTTGCAATACTGTTTGCATTGGAGCAAAGAGCACGTCATTTATTGACTCGCAGGAAAGAATCGAATCCCCGTCTATACCTACCCTCGTTGATACTACTATCCTTGTCAATTGTAAGGAATCCCTACTTGCTGGAATTCCAACATTCGGAGCATATATTTTTAAAGTGTGTATTTGACATGTCGGTATTGACATGGTCATCGTACATATGTTTGAGGTTCGAATCGTCCTGCTTGAAGAGAACTATGAAATTCGTATTATCGCGTACGAGATGCTTAGGAATACGAGCGTATGTTTGAGAAAGATAGAAACAGTCAACGTTCTCATGCCTTCCCATGGAGAAAAAGGCTCTGACGTTGTCTTGTTTCTCGCACGCTATATCGTCAAAGATGAATATCGAGTTTGGTCGTGCTTCGCTCGGTGACACCACTTGTTCATGCTCATTAAATGGATAATATTCGAGCTCCTTCACTGGCTTGAGAAATTTTTCGAGTAATTGGTATTTCGGTTGTTTCAGCGACTTTGAATAGAGATAAACATTTTCGAATCTGAGACCGTTAGGGTGTATTACAAGGGTGAGCAACGCGTTGGTTTTTCCGCAGTTTGAGGGACCGCAGAATACTGCGCGAATCGTATTTGGCAGTAAATCACCATGACGCTTTCGTCCACCCTCTCCCCCGCCCCGAATTTGTGTAAATTCATCAAAGTTTATTACCGGCAGCTTTCCACACGGCTTCTTCTTCATCTTTGTCGCGACTGACATAATTTTCATATAAAACGAGCTTTTATATCGATTACCACTTCAGTCGAGGGTCAACCTTCATTATGATTAAGCGTCGCGTCAAGTCTGGTAAAGGTCTCCTCAATCGTATGATCAACAATCTTCCCGTTGAATTGCATTTGCCTGAATATCAGTATTGCGGACCCCGCACAAAGCTAGCTAAACGTCTTGCACGCGGCGATCCTGGAATAAATCCGTTGGATGCAGCTTGCAAGGAGCACGATATCGCGTATTCGAAAAATCGTGAAAACCTCAAAGCTAGACATTCTGCGGATAAAATATTGCAGGAGAGAGCTTGGCAACGAGTTCGCGCCGGGGACGCTAGTATTGGGGAGAAAGCAAATGCGCTTGCCCCAACAGGCATCATGAAAACAAAGAGAAAATTCGGCATGGGGATTAAGAAGAAGGGGAGGACAAAAGTTGTTGGCTTGAAGAAAATTATCGATGCGGCGAGAGAAGCCATGGTTAAGAGTGAAGATTCAAGTGTAGTCGCTGCGTCAGCCTTAAAGGGTGCCCGAGCAGCTGTCAAGAGGGTCGCAAGTGGCACGCGCAAAGTGCGTACCCCTCGAGTGTTACCCGTGCCTCGTAAAATCGGTGGCTTCCTACCGTTTCTCGTGCCCATCTTTGCCGGTCTTAGCGCTGCGGGAGCGCTAGCCGGTGGCACGGCCAACATAGTCAAAGCGGTCAAGGCCGCTCAAGCAGCGAAACTTGAGCTCGAAGAAAGCAAGCGTCACAATCAAACGATTGAAGCAATAGCATTGGGCAAAGGCGTGCATCTCAAGCCGTACAAACAGGGAATGGGTCTTTTTATCGCGCCAAAAAACTTAAAGTAGAGCTACCTCACCCACCACTCACCGACGCCGATTTACTGAAATACGCCAAAATTATGAAAATCCCCTATTTTCGTGGAGTTTACATGCGAAATCAAATGCCCAAGGGTGGTCCATGGCGACACGAATGTGCCATTGTAAATCTCGATGAGGATATGGGGTCTGGCACACATTGGGTGGCGTACAAAAAAACTGACAATAGAGTCCAGTATTTCGATAGTTTCGGCAATCTTCAACCACCAGCTGAACTTTTAAAATACTTCGGTGTGGGTAGCGTAAATTATAATTACAAGGGGTACCAAAAATACGGTACATTCGAATGTGGTCATTTGTGTCTCAAGTTTCTCTGTCAACAATTACTGGATCGACGAGAGAAATTTTCGCTATATAAAAGTGGATGATAATGAAGAAATCGAGTCAGTTTGTCAAACACCATTATGGATAACAGTCTTACGTTGACCTTATCGGGATCATCGTCTGTGCTCGAGGCTCAATACTTTCCCCCCATTGAACTCGCCCCCCACAAGAGTTATACCCTCGGACTTATCGAACTCCTAACCTACAATTCTATTCCAAATATAGACATTGGACACAACAAATTTTACGTTGGCAAGGAAGTTTTTGTCATTCCTACTGGGAGTTATGAAATAGACGACATTGCGACATACTTGGAAAAAGAGCTAGCAAAAAAACAAATTAGCATTCGCATTAGGCTCAACCACAATACGCTGCGCAGTGAAATCGAGTGTAATTATGAAATATATTTCACGTCCGCCGATTCTATTGGACGTATGCTAGGATTTGCGCCGCGTAAACTGAGAGCTGGTGAAAAGCATCAATCGGATAATCTAGTGACCATTCTCAAAGTGAACGCCTTGCGTGTCGAATGTAACCTCACAGCAGGCGCCTATATTAACGAGCGAAGAGTACACACAATCCACGAGTTTTTCCCATCCGTACCACCAGGCTATAAAATCATCGAGGTTCCATCGCACGTAATTTATCTACCAATCGCGATTAAGACGATAGACAATATTCAGCTCCGAATAGTGGATCAGGACGGTGATTTGGTGAACTTTCGCGGTGAAACAATTACCATACGACTACACATTAAATCGCAATGGGCATAGTCTTTCCTAGAGTCTCTTATAAAAAGAATACTCCGTCGAGGAGAGAGGCCAGTAATCGATGGACACGCACGTCGCTAAGAACGCAGAACGTGCTGTTTTTGAAGAGATTGGGTCTCCGAATACGTGGAAAAATCGCATAAAAAACTATATAATCTGCATTGCGTGTGTATGTTGTTTGAGATGGAGGCGGAAATAACTGATATCAAAACACCCGTCATCTTCGATGATTCCATCGCGCATTATGAGATTCATGCTCATCAGCCGTATGCATCCACAACCTTTAATAACAGTGATGAAATACGTATTTCCATTCAGCATCAAGACATATGCATACTTCCCAGTCAAAGTTTGCTACGCGTATGCGGGCGAGTCACCAAAGCCGATGGTACACTGGCTGCCAATACGCATTTCGCAAATAATGGCATTTCCTATTTGTTCGACGAAGTGAGATATGAGCTCAATGCCATGGAAATAGATCGATGCAAAAATGTGGGCATAACGAGTTCGATGAAGGGATACGCGGGTCAATCCAAGAACTATAAGCTTGAGAATGCCGGCTGGTATGATGCCCGCAGCGGGCACGCTGTCGCAGATTCTGATGGGAATTTTGACGTATGCATACCGCTGAGTATGATCCTCGGTTTCGCTGAAGATTATCAAAAAATTGTTGTAAACGCGAAGCATGAATTGATTCTATTGAGATCGAAGACTGATGATAATGCGATATGGCAAGCCGCGGGCGACGTCGACATTAAATTCACGTTGAAAAAAGTAGAATGGCTCGTACCGTACGTGACACTCTCCGATAAACGTAAAATTCAGCTTCTCAAGTTTATCGGTAAAGACACACCGATACCCATGACTTTCCGTTCGTGGGAATTGTACGAATACCCAATGCTCCCCGAGACCTCAAAACACATGTGGGCCGTGAAGACATCTACGCAACTTGAGAAGCCGCGATATGTCATTCTAGCCTTCCAGACTGATCGTAAAAATAAGAAAAGCGCAAATGCGAGCAATTTCGATAATTGTGACATCACCGATGTTAAACTCTACCTAAATTCGCAAAGTTATCCCTATGGGAATTTGAATCTGGACATCACAAAGAACCAATATGCGCTTCTCTATCAAATGTATGCAAACTTTCAATATTCGTACTACAATAGAGAGCCCGAACCATGTTTGAAAAAATTGGATTTCATAAAGTATGCTCCTCTCCTTGTCATTGATTGCTCGAAGCAGAACGATTCTCTCAAATCCGGCCCCGTTGACGTACGCATCGAATTTGAATCAAAGACCAATATTCCCGCCAATACTTCCGCATATGGTCTCATTCTCCATGATCGTATTGTCGAGTACAATCCGATAGGTGGCGGCGTCAGAAAGTTGATATAAAAAAAATTGAGGTCGCGCGCCACCTCAGTCATCATCATGGAGTTCATCGTTGACGTGCAAGGCTTCAAGCGACCGATCAACCAATTCGTCCCAAAGGAAATATCAATTGTCGAGGTGACGAGTGTTGACAGCAAGCCTCTGACGTTGCTCTTCGAACCACCGTACGTCTGGCACTCTCTGCCCGCAAAGTACAAGAGTACGAATATGTGGTTGGAACGCAATTACCATGGTTTGCGATGGGAAGATGGCGACTTTCCACACGACACGATCCCCATGTTCATTCGATCAATCTTACAACACGCTCGAATCGTCTACATCAAGGGATTGGAGAAATCGCTGTGGTTGAAGAAATTCACCGACCAAGCAACGGAGATTATCGAACTGGAGACTCTGAACTGCCCATCGTTGCACAAATTTGCGTCAAAAGAGCTACGAAACAACGGATGTCCCTACCATACGACTCTCGACCCGAAATTCAAGTGTGCCTATGAAAATGTTAAATGTCTGGAAAAATGGTTGAAAGAGGATATGAGAAAATAAATTTTTTTATTCATTACAACATGTTTTTTTCTTCTTATTTACACAAACTTTCTCCAAATAGCTGGGGGTTTCGTAGATTTCTTCTTCTCGTCAGATCTCTAGGCGCAGCTTCTGGATCAAGCGCTTTGGTGAAACATACATGTCTGCTGCTGGGGGCAAAATCGTCCGTGATCCACGTTGACAAAGTTCGCTGGTCCGGATTTTCTCTGCCGACATCGTCCAACCCTCGGTGAATTCGAGACCCCACAGCGACTCGGTGAATTTGAGACCCCACAGCGACTCGGGCGACAAGTTTCTTCACTTTTTTTCTTCACTCGCAATTCACTTGATGTCAATCGTCACCGCGATCGCGAGGTTCGCTCGACACATTTTTGAATTCCATACCGTGAAACTTTCCACCGATGTACACCATGCAGAGATCACCTTTGTACTCTGCTGCCAACATCGTCTGAAATGTTGCTGGACTCGCTTCAAGCACCTTGCTGATCCTCGTCGGTAGAAACACGGTGAATTCGTTGCGGATGTCGATCACGAACTTTTTTCCATATTTGGTGTTCACTTCCCGTATATTGGTGATGGGATATTCCGACTCGGCTGTCAGCTCGTTCAGTTTTTTCGCCGGGAGTAAATCGGCATATTTGCCAACCTTATTTATCCCCTCCATTTTTCACTTGCCGTTCGTCTGATTGTTCGAAGCCGTCTTCATGAGATTATATACTCACTCCCCTCCACTACACCCCCCACTCGCACTCCTCGACCAATAACGAGGAGGGAGAGATTTTACGGAGGTTAGCTCTTCCATGGCTCCAAATTCACTTTTTTTTCAAACATTATCGCCAGCGAATGAAGACCACGAGTCTATTTCTCCTTTCAATTGTCGAATGTTATTCAACAATCTCTCGATGCGCACTTTTAATTCACGTCTCTTGCACGATTCTCCGTGCCGCATGACTTCAATGGCAACTTCTCGACAAGAGCTTGGTGGTCTATTTTTTCCGTGAGTCGCCCACAGCCCCGTATCGCCCGGGACGAACATTATCATTAAATGCTTCACTCCCTTTAATCTTTGGAACTTCGTAGGGGGTTGGAGGGCATTTTTTTCGATGTTCATCTTCAGCACACTTCTTCAAATTTTGAGAAACCGGATTTTTCGAATCTCTGAAGTGACTCATGTCGACGGAGGGGGGGTTAGATGCTATACTGGCAAATAGTTTTATAGATACGCTCCACTTATAGCCCCCTAGTGACCACGTTTATCGCATAGCTTTGATTGGGTGTGTGTGTGTGTGTGTGTGTGTGTGTGTGTGTGTGTGTGTGTGTGTGTGTGTGTGTGTGTGTGTGTGTGTGTGTGTGTGTGTGTGTGTGTGTGTGTGTGTGTGTGTGCATGAAAATGGCACGTGCAGTCGCATGGTTCGACACGATATTATAAACAGCAGTCTTTTAACACTGATCTGTTTCCCGTGATCGCACTTGAGAGCGAGACTCCTTTGTCAAGCGCCGAAAAGTGTCCAATGACAATAAACAATGCCTACAAAAAATCTGACGAAATCCCCCCCGCCCCCTCTGCCACCGTCGGGATAAACAAATTCTCAGATTTGATATTCGCTGACAGGTTTACATTTGATAAACAATGCGTAGAAAAAATGTCACGAAATTCGGCGGCCATATTGACCTCCTTTCACTCGTCCGTCGCTGCCGGGATAAACAAATTTTGAGAAAAGTCATTCGCTGACAGGTTTCAACACGTCGCAAAGCTGTCGCGCGGCGGGGGGGGGGGGGGGGGGTCCCTTTGGCACGGCGTCCGATGACTCACCTCCCACAAATGTTTAAACAATTTTTCTGAAAAATTAGACCCCCCACTCTTCCTCCCGCCCCTCCTTCTGGCGGGGGGAGGGGGGGGGGGGGGGGGGGGTCCCTTTGACACGGCGCCCGACGACTGACCACCCACAAATGTTTAAACAATCTTTCTGAGAAATTAGACCCCCCACTCTTCGTCCCACCCCTCCTTCTGGCGCAAGGGGGGGGGGGGGGGGGCTCCCTTTTATTACAAAGCACCACAACTCTTTGTCAGTCATTGCGCGGCCTCGCCGGCAGTCGGACGTCTCCGTGCCCCCCCATTCGTGAGGGGGACCACCATCATCCGGTAACCAAGGGAGCCTTACCATCGACCGGTAAGTATCGACAGTCGATAATGGTGCGGGGGCTCTGAACAAAATCCTACCCGACCATCCGAACCTGACTTAGCTCGGACATGAACCAATGGTTCGTATCTTGGCGAACTCGGTCGGTAAAATGTCGGTAGTAGGAATTTTGTCATTGCTCCCGCACCACTTATCTCCTAACCACGCGTGTAGTGCAAGTATAAGATTGTTAAAAACGAAAAGGGGTCGATTAATTTTTTTTTTTTCGAATTGTGCTTTTGTAATAAAAAAAAACACAGTGACAAAGGGGTTCTCTTTATTAAAAGTTCTAAGGATAATTATTAATGCTTTTTGGTATAACGAAAATCCGAATCGTAGACGCTGACGCGAAACGCCGCGCGATTGGTGCTCGCACTTGTGACGTCACGATGTTATAAACTATAGATTTATAGGTTATATGGCTTACGCGAGAGTGTAAATAAATGTGACACTTGGTGAGATTTTGGATACGAAGACATCTAAAAAAAACTTTTACAAAGCTGAACGTTACTGCGATTTTCAGGCAACGATGTGTAAAAGTGGATTTAGCAAGGCAAATTCGAGTAATTTGCCAACCGTAGATATTTTCATGGTGCCAGAGTTTCTGAGCAACGATTCTCAATTTAAAGCTATAGAAATTCGTGGGGCCAAAGCTTCATTGTAAGTTCAACTTTTGATGAACTACTCGATGAAAAAAAATGAGCAAAATGAAAAATTATCTTTATCGTTGTTATTTTTGACAGAATACTCATACTACACGAGTTGTTCGTATTCCGGCTATAACATCGAAATGTCACAAGGGCGCCAATCGCGTGGCGTTTAGCGTCAGCGCTTACGATTTGAATTTTCGTAGTACCGAAAGCCATTAATTATCTTCAGAACTATTAAAAAAGAAGACCCCGTTGTCATTCTGTTTTTTTATTTCAAAAGAACAAGTCCAGAAAAATTTGTCGACCCCTTTTCATTTTTAACAACCTAATACTCCTATTACACGAGTAGCTCGTGTACAGACTATAACATTGTGACGTCATACGTCCCGATCGTTGAAGGGCAGAAAGTAAATTTGCCGTTAGAATTTCTAACAGCTGGCGCCTATACGTTTTCGACGCATGGAGACCAATTTGTGTAGCGAAGTAAAGCCGGTAAACTACGTCACAGTACATATTCTCGAAGGATCAATTAACGTGTGTAATAAATTTCAGAAACGAAGCTAGAACACTTCTTCTATCCAAAAATTACCTCCAAAACAGCGCTCTAGCCAACAATACTGCCTTAAGAAATGAAAAAAAAAACAAGAAAGTTTAGAGGCATTTTTGGAAAAATCATGGATTTCCAATATACACGTGCGAAGGAGCTTTTTTTTTATTATATTTTCGAAATTCCAGGATTGTAATTTCTTTAACTTTAAGCATTATATTAGTGTCTAATTTCAAGTAAATTTAGAGAATAGGAAAATTGACCGTATTGCCATGTCTAAAGTCTTTTAAAAAAATTAAAAATATGCCATGTCTAGTAACATGCATGCTATGTGTTGAACTTAACCACAATACTTCAACTGATTGTTCTCTATTGTTGGAATATCGATATTCGAGAGCCACTTGCATTTAAGATTTTTAGAGAAGAAGAGTAATGAAAATGAATTTCCGTCATCAAGCGTTCATCAAAAAGTACTAAATCTATCACAACGCACCCGAAAACAATGATTGTTAAAAAAAAGTATCGTATCATATTAGAAGTACAAAAACAATTTTTAGGTAAAAACTCAACGATATAAATCAATACGTTCGTTCATTGATTGTGGCTATTGCCGTATCATTTTGTAAATTCTGAAGCTAATTTTGATAATTAACGTAATTTGATATTTCGTTCCGTTCAAAGTCATACGATTGGGATCTATACATATGAATAACCTCGGGAGAGATGGTCTTTTGTTTTCGATGTTAATTAATTTGAATCAAGCGAACATTGTCGACGAGAAGAATTCATCGGAAGGATACGCAAGTACAGTTTCAATTATCTCAGAATGTTCCATTCAAAGGAAAGAGATTAAGGATCAAATCATGAAATTGAAGATGAGCAAATCATCTTCAATTTCATCTGTTCGAAAGATAAATAATTTTTTCTTTCTCAAGTGATGATGACGTTACAATAACTAATGGTTGCAAAGGGCATTAAGTCTTAAGATAAAATGGAGTGGACGCTGAACAGTTTTTGCTGTTTTCTTTCGATACTCGAGACTGTTGTGAATACGGAACATGAACCGGAGATCGTCGAGAACGTTTTCGCAACGGCGATGCGAGTGAGCAAACGAGATCCCGGGGAGGAATAAAAATGGGGTATGCCCCTTCCGCCTCCTGGGCCGAATAAATATTTTGCACTTACTTTCATATCTTCTGTATCACTTGTAACTCTTGTAAGTATAGTTGCACTCCGTTCTATTCATGAATGATTTACCAATTAATGAGCAACAATCCTCGTTGGTAAGAAGTTTTTGATACAAATATTCGTCTTAGGACAACAAAATTTATATTCATTTATTCGTTGCCAATGATATCGAAAATGGTAACTGCCGTCGTAAATGTACATTATATCGTAATAAATAATGTTGGAGAAAAAAAGACATTTTTCCAAAAAAGACAACAAAATTTGTTGTCTTTCTTGCTTTCCACGTTTCTGTGTTTTAAAATAAAAATAATTCTTTATATATATTGTAAGCTCGAGTACGACTCTCTCAAATCGATATATTCGGATCAAGCATCAATACCTAATATAATGTACACTATTATTGAATAATAATAGCAAAAGATTTATGAACAACGCATAAACCTTGTTCTGAATCATCGTTGAATCCAAGAATTAAGAAGTTCGAGCAAGTATATGTCCTTCCTCGGTACGTTGCTTGTGTGTTCGATACACTGGATGTACAAGGAAGGCTTACTTACAGGAGGCGTGTTGCTATCAATGATGAAAAGATTATGACATACTAAGAATAGCTATGGACAAGTTTACCAATAATCATAAATGGTACTTTTCGTAATTGGTAGATTGAATATAATAAAATAGCAATAACTAGCAATGAAACTGCAATGTCAACTGCAACATTTCCTTCCGCTTTCGGCTTAATTATTTAAAGATTTCGCGATGTCCCATGGATAATTACCATTCGATGTTTCTTTTATTATTTAAGAAGTGTACGCCCACGGCAATGGAACGTTCTTATAAATCGGTGTTTTAATTTTCAGCTGCAAATAAATACATCGAAACAACTGTTCAATACACTGTCGAATTATCCTTTATACGAAGACAATAGTGGTAGTGTATGTAGGAGTAGATCTGTATGTGGCAAAAGAGAGCAGAAGTTTTTCCGCCGCAGGCTTAGACATATGTGATAACAATTCTTACTGTTAAGTCGATATTAACGATAATTATTATTACCAGCATATGTTATACTTATGTATGTATTTATACTTATTTATATATATATATATATAGAAGCAATGCGAGGCACAAAAGGCGGTGCAGTGATGGTAACACGATTCGTGCGGCCCTAAAACACCAAATAGGATACGATCACTTTCCGCTTCGCAGTTCTAAATCTCGTTCTTTTTTTATCTTTACATTATAATTTTTTAATATTCTCTTACGACTTCATCGAACCCCTTCAATTGGTTATGACTCTTTTTTTAAATCTTTTAGGGTCGACTAGAGATAACCTGACTGATTAACACGGATAGCTCGACCGTTCAGGATGTTCCAGCGAGAATAAATTCATTAGATTCAATGAATTTAATTGAATATTAAATTCATTCCTTCAATGTTCATTGCGCAAATATTTATTTATCGTAGTATCGAGCATTATCTTCTGTATATTTCTCGTTTAGAACAACTGGATTAAGTCGGTTGATCTGTGCTCGTTCACGTAAATATATAGCACGAGCGTGAGCGGCAGCGTTTAACGTTCAGTATGCGATTCTATCAAAGAGTTTTCATTTTACTTGTACATCTTTTCAAAGTCCGATCGAACGATGTGACACTTAATCGGAGGATTTTCATATCGTGAAGTACCCTAAAAGAGAACATATTAAAATTCTCAATATTCGCAAAATCATAAATAATTTTTTACAGGAACATGAGTTACGATATTAGTTTGTCGTTTGGCAAATCCCACTGTTCAAGAAAGAAAATCACGTGGCTGCGCAGGGAAAAATCAAAATTAGTCATTGAGAGTTTCAGGTGCAGGTTTCATAGTTTTCCGGAAAATTGATGAGCCAAGACTTGCAAATATCATGCAAGCATAGAAATTTCGTATTGGCGCAAATACATTCAGACAGAGCTATAGGAAGACAGAGAGATACAGAAGTGTATTGCCATTGGTCTATCTCGAACCTTTCGCATTGTTTTTTTTCTTTATTTTCTAATGAAATCTCTTTGATACAAACGACGTTTTTTTTTACATTTATTGCAAGGTGATGCTCAGGTGCTAACATTCGGCGACACGTGCCTGTGTATCCTCGCTGTAAAAACGCGGCTAAAATTATCATATTTTCTATTGGTTATCACTTGTAACACATGAGTCACATATAACAACATCATGATGTTGGTACAAAATGATTGCGTGAATGATAATTTCAATATAGCAAGAATGAAAACAACATTTTTGTCACGTGAGAAAAAATCTGAGTATGCACGTTTTCGACTATTAATATTTCGCAACAGTTTTAATTAGTCGTTTGGACTACACAGGATTTTTGTAATATTATTGCGAAGTTCGATCCAAAATATTTCCCTCTTACATGAGAATATTGAAAATTATCTAATGAAATGGAAAATACCCTTGCAGTTGTCTTTTGTAGAAGAGTCAAAAGTTGTAAAAGACAATTAGTGGGGATAGTCGATAATGGTTAGCCGTCTCGAGTAGTTCAGTACCAAAGCGTTCACCAAGCTCAGAATGAAGGATACAACATAAAATTTAAAAAATGACGGAAAATATTTTTTCCTGTACCAATAAAGTTGAAATAGCCGACTGTTAGGATGAAAAACTTTTTTAAACCAAACGAACGAAAAAACGTATGCTCCAGTATTTATGGTTTTGAATAGGCCGCCGTGGTCGATAACTTAGTCTCGAAGCTATCGAGACTCGTAAAAACTAGTAAGAATAAATAATGTTTAAAAATATTCATCTCGCGGTTCCCTAAAGAGAGAAGCGAGCAGGGATAGGTAAGAAAAAAAATATTTCCTCCTTATTGGTTTTATTTGGTAAAATAATCGATTTTTAATGGCAACGCTTAGCGCGAAGGGGGCATTAGAGTGCCCATAGGCACCAGACCTAAAGGTAACTCAATCGAGTAAGCGCGAATAAAAATAAAGAGAACGGAGATAATTCGTCGCTGTAGTCTAAATCGATAATAGTCAGCCACCGAGTGTAATTAGGTCTTCGATCGATGGCGTGTCGTAAAACCGCTTGCGAATCGTGTACCGAAATGTAGGAAACCATTTAAAATGTCAGCCCACATTGTTCAAACTGGACGGTAAAAAAAATCCAACTAATTCGCCGAATAATGCAACGTGAATATAAAAATCATGAACCACAACGAATAAACGATTTGCCGCAATTACCGGACGTCCGACGTGAAAAATTCTTGCAATAGCTGAAGTCGATAATAGTCAGGCATTGCAGCAATTTAGTCTCAGGAACATTTTCACGTAATTGCTGTGAAAATATGCTTTTACGTAAAAAAAAAAAAAAAAGTTAATGGGCCAAAAAAATGTCATGGGTATTATTTGAAAGAGCTCATTATTCACGATTTTAAAGTGTTTTTCAACGAGCACGTATTTGCAGAACGAACGACACGTATAAAGGGATTCACTAGACGTGACCGTCGCCGTTTGAGTTTGCTTGGCAACGGTAAAACGAAAAATCATTTAAAAAGTAACAGAGAGAGAGTGCAGTGATATAAGAAGGGAAAAGTAGTTACGGTCGGTAATGGTCAGCTTTGCTCACGGTAGTCATGACATTGCGCTCAAGCTGGGTCGATGCTCTGTGGTCGTTCAAGCCCGTCGGATTTGAGAATAAATCGGTGGAGGACTTTTCCGGAAACGAATAAGTGAAGGCCGAGGGAGTTTAAAGTAAGGCAGAGTCGGGGACGTTACAGTGCAACAAGACGAAGAGAAAACGCGTTTAAAAGACGAGTTTATACGTTCGTTGCGCTTGCCGCGCGGTGTGGCGATACGGGATGAATCCCTGAAAAATCCTATTTACGACCGTGATCGGACCTCTCCGTGCTTCCTCCTTGTATTTATGCTACCGTAAAAGAACCGCCGAGGACACCAAAGGGAGAACGCAGAAGGCGACAGAGAAAGAAAAAAAGAGACAAGCGGAAAGAGAGAGACTAAAAAAGGAGAAGAGATACTATAAGTGGTCGTCTCTATGGAGCTTTGCAAAGTCTGCTTTGCAGTACAAAGACGGAAACCCAAACAAAAAAAGAGACCATGTTAACGCACAACGGATGCCGTATGATGAAAATTTGTGACGTTGAACGGAAGAAAGAGAAAAGTTTATGTTAAAGTATAATGGAAAAACATGCCTGAATGAATATTCTCTTTCGTCAATGAAATTTCGTTGTCACTCTTTCGTCAATGAAATGTTTTTTTTCTTTATTATTATGATTTCTATTATACGTTTGAATCATTTTGCCTTCTTTCGCGTCACATTCGGCTATTGAAGCACTTAAGAGGGGAAAATCCTTTACAATGTTAAAAAAATCGACTTTTTTCACATATTTCGAAAGAATAACATATTGAGAGTATACTGGAAAATCGAAAAATCGAAATATGAAATATTTACGAAGTGATAGCACATAGTTGAGAGCGCGCCGAGAACGCATGCTGTGAACTAGGGAAACTTTAAACGCGATTATCGCGAAACTGCATTTTCAAAAACTGCTCATGTTATTATAGCTGAAAAAGTTATTGCTCCATCTGGCTGAAATTTCGCGAGGTTTCTCACTATAACATTATCGGAAGGATACACCTAAAGTTTTAAGGTTACCGTGTAAATAAATTACTTTTTTGGGGCAAAAATTGTCGAGAAAATGGTCAAAATATGAAAATTTGATTAAAAAGCCTACTTTATTTTAATTTTATACTTTTGTATATTTTTATAGGTATATCCTTCTTCTACACATGTCAATAATTGATTTTTTTTTTCGATTTCTGTTTCAGATCAATAGAAAGAATCAGACAAAGAAAGCACTTTTCGATATCACGCAAGCGACGCCTAAAGGAATACCTTATAACGCCGCCATTTTGTTTTGTTTAAAAAAAAATGTAACATTTGAAAGTTGTAATAAGATAATGTCAAAATTTAAAAATGATGTGATTATTTTAACACCCTTAAAAAAATTCATGAAAAATGACTCATTTTCGGGCGTCTAAAGGTCCCCCCCCCTTGAAGGGTCTGCATAAGATTGAATTGTAAAAAAATATCATGGTTTTATCGCATAGTTTTATATCCTAGGGTCTTAACTTTGATTTGCAACAAACGACTGTTGCGAAAAAATTGAAGACAAGTGAGTCGGGTGGACAAGTAGGCGCGTCATTTGGCTACCACGTCTTGAACTATCTCACGGTTTTTTCTGCTTTTAGTGAAATTATAAAATAAAAAAAATAAAAATTCGTAATTCTATGTAACAGTGTAAGCCTAGAGAAGCGGCAACATATGCCAAAATTGACAAAGCTTACAGTTTAAACCGAAGAATAGTTTTCGCTTTTCGATTACATGGGATTAGTTTGATAGTAATTAAAAAATTGTGCACACTAATGGATTTGCCAAAGTCTATTTTCAAACATTCTCACGACGGGATTATTAACCCTTTGGCTGCCATCGTAGCAAATTTGCTCCGTTTACTTTGTCCCCGTCGGTAAAAGCGTAAGAACGATATAGCGGACAGGCAACTTCACAGTTTCATCAATCTATGCTAGATAAAGCTACGAATGCCGGAATAGCTTGAAATTCAAACGTAAACATATGAATTATGTTAATATGGCAACAATATTGTCGTGAAAATTTACGAGGCTTGCATCTGCTGTCCGTTTTTTGATAAAAAAAAGTAAGTAAATGGACATTCTTGAAATATTTTTTGATAGAATTGTGTAAAGATTTTTGATTGAATTAGAATAATAGTTCGAACCGAGAGTGTGAAAATGTTAGTAGCAAATTTCCCACACTGGCCATTCGGGTATATAAAATGCCAAATTTTTGGGTTTACGTTTTTATTTTTTATGTTTTATTTTTTAATATTTTACGTTAGGCCAAAGGGGAAAAAAGAAATAAAAAAAATAAGTTAAGGCCCAACGTGCCACCAAATCCGAATATTTCGGATATCTTCGATTCCGACGACGACGATGAACGGGATATCGACTACAATCCAAGAGGTATTCTCGCAATACCAATCTTGGGCAGTACAATATACGGGATTCAGCCAGAGAAAACAACCCTCTTACGGTGGAGTAAGAAGTCCAGAAGGAAAGAACAAATCAAGTGCCCGAATATTGTGGCCGAATACAATAAAAATATGGGTGGCGTGGACAAAAACAATTGTCTAGTTTCCTTGTACCGATCTCGGTGCAAAAGTGAGAGCTGTTATATACCCGTATTTTCTTATCTTATCGACATGTGCATTATTAATGCACATATCGATGCATTGTTAATGCTTCTAAACCGAAGATCGAGAAACGGGCAAAAACGCAAGGACCACGAGTCTAAAAGAATTCCGATATTCGATCGGGAACGGATTGATGAAGTGTGGTAAACAGAAACGTGGTCGTCCTCGAAGTCGTGACACGTTGATTACAAAAATCAAATTACATTTACAATTACAAATTGGTTTTACATTTTCCACGGAAATTAGTGGTTCTGTACGATTATTCTAGACATGCTATTGTAATCCGATAAGATAAATAAATGTTCATTTTAGCTTTTTCAAAGATCTGAAATATGTCATAATTTATATCCTCAGACCGCCAATGTAGCAAATTTGCTGAAATCCGAAAATACCACTTCCCAGGCCCTTATCGGCAAAATTATGGTTGGAAATTCATATTCACCCTTTTTTAGCCGTACTACCAGAGGAAATGATTTTGAGCCACCCAGAAATGGACGTGGCCATTAAAGGGTTAAGAGCATTCAGTTGGAGACGAAAGCTTTTTGCGACTTTTCAATGGAAAGTGCAGCAAAGGCAAAAAAAAGTTGAATGAAGAAAGTGGAAACCCAGCAGGTCTACTGTCTCTGGGGGTGGAACTTGACTTGGCAAAATCGTGGCTTTTCTTCACTTTATGGTCAAAAAACCTTCGTATCGCAAAACTTGTGAATACTAGAATAAGTCACATTATACCGTGGGATATTTCTAACCCATACAGAGAATTGCCAAACTAACCACAAAGGATCAGCTTGAAAGATGGAAGTAGATGGGATGGCAGAAATGTTTGCGAGGTTGGAAGAATGGCATGGCGTAAAATACACAAACTATATTGGGGATAGAGATAACATATTCAAAGGTACAGCCACAAACGGGCAGTACTACGATAACCGGGGCGCCAAATTTTGACCGCGCGATATTGATATTTGGCTGAATATAAACACTTTTTCAAGAGTGATAAAAGTCGATTCTCGATCAAACAACAGAGCTATAGCGTTTAAAAAAAGAAGTCGGTTTTTGACAACATTCCGAATCTACGGCAATTTTTCACGGTTCATCTACTCAAACACACGCACACGGTAAAAAAACACTGAAATAGCTCTTATCGCGCACACGCACCTTTAAAAAACCACTACAACGGACCTTACCAGGGCGAAGGGATGCTATAAAACCGTGGAAAAAATACTGGTGTGGGCGCGGGGCACCGCGAATGTGCGTGTGGAATTGTGGGGTGGATGGAATAATTGTGTGGGTGTGGGGCACCTCGAACGTGCGTGTAGAATCGTTGGGTGGATGGAATACTGGTGTGGGCGTGTGTTATCGTGGGGTGTATGGAATACTATGTTTTGGATGCATATAGTAGGACCGCAGTAAAATAAATCATTTTCACAATTCGATTTGTCTGAGCAAAATGTTAGCTTGATCAAAAGGTGGATCTTTTCAAAAAGTTATCTCACACGACACGCGCACGCGCATACGCGAAAACATAAAATATCACTGTAGCTCCAAAATGTAGCAATACATCGAGCGTTTTTTTAAATCGCGATAGCTTCGTCATTTAATCAAAAATCGACTTTCATTACTCTTGTAAAAGTGTTTCTTTTAGCCGAAATATCAATGTCGCATGGTCAAAATTTGGCGCCCCGGTTATCGTAGTATCCCCCACAAACGTATGACGATACGGTGGTAACGAAGAAATAATGTGTTGTATATTTTCAAAATACAGGTATCATTGGAAGGGAAAAGTTGACTAGAAAGCTCATTGACGAACTTACTATTTATTTTGATCTTGCGATTAGACGGCGTCGAGATTCAATTGAAAAAATCAGCACATCTCTGCGATCAGAGGGAAGTTTTATGATTATACTAAAATTACATTTTTTAATTTTTTAAATCCTGATCACCGTAGTTGCCAGAATCGCCTACATCGATTGGCCCTGGAATAGTGTGAATAATCTTGACCGAGTCATCCTCATACCCTCATTAGAAAAAAATATTGAAAATCGACCTGTTTTTTAGGCCCTACGCCTATGCAGACCCCTACAACAAAGAATTACGTAACAAATTTGAAAAAAGTTTCCATAGTTGTCAATTCAGAATATACATGTGCTAAGAAATTTGATATATCGAAGCATTTTTTGTGAATGTTGCAAAGATTCTAAGCGTCGTTCGAGTGACAACCAATTCAAGCATGTACCCACCAAAATTGTCTATAATGTAAAATATAAAAGTCTAAACATAATATAAAAAAACCCTGTATTTCCGTAGAGCAGCCTTTATACACTTGTTTTTGCGACAACATTTTTCGATGATAAATGGAGGTGTTCACTAAAACCATACGTGGTCTTCGTTTAATAGTTAACGCTTAATTTTTCAATGTGACTAACTATTTTCTCGTATTCGATCGTTTCTTGAATTTTTATTGCAATCTGTTTTTTAAATTTAACTAATTAATATGTCCGTATAATCGCTTTAATATTCACGTATACGTTGGTATTTGAATATATTGAAACCGGTACAGGTGAAGAATACCTCGAAGCAGCCTCTGCATACTCATTTTATTGACATTTAATTACGAGCTTCGTACATATACCATACCAAAAATGAGTCTACGCTCTTCCGTTTTCCCTAATTCGTCGAGTGTAATTTGCAATACTTTTCTTCAATTGCCGATAGGACATCAACTTCCACAAGGTTATAACCAACATGCACATCATCATACAGCTCCTATACATGATTTTATATTCGGTAATGACAAAGCTCGCCGCTCATATAGTTACGAGCATACGGCGCACCAAAGTGAAGGAATACAAAAACGGGCAAGACTCGTAAGCTCTTAAAGTTTTCCAAGTCATTTAAATACGTGGACGGAGGAATAACTAGTATAAAGCTAATGGTACGTGGCGACAATTAAGTAGCTCACGTTACATAGCGTAACGTGTGCCCGATCTATTTTCCTACACTACTTTTCATTACGTAATTAAATCACTGGTACTGATTAAGATTATAAAATAAGAATCATTTTATAATGACACTTTCGTCTGCTTGTCGATCATTTTACAAATGGATGTATAGTTGTAAAATCTTTTCAAAATCAGAATGCCATATCTCGAAGCGATCTATGTTTTTCTTCCAAGTATCGATAAAAAAAATTTAACAGTAGCGATTGTTACTAACATTTGTTGTATTGCAAAGCAATATCGAACTGATTCACTACCTTCCTTTGAGATAAATTTAAATGTATACAAATATTTATATATAAATATAATCTTCTTTATACGACTCGCCTTTTGTTCCCACCTTTTATGTATCTTAATTTTATTTTGTTGTATGAATGCGAAAGTTGCATTTAAGTTCTCACTCATACATGGCTTCCGAATTTGCCTGGTGGAATATTTAAAAAAAATAATTTCAGCCACTTTCGGAGCAATACGTAATGAAAAAAAAAATTATTTATATTTGGCCCTCAAATATTTTACTCTATTCACCCTAGTAAAGTAATTTATCGATAATAAAAACCTTGTGAAATAAGAAAATGTATCTTGAACTTGAAAATAATTTAATTTAAACCTAACGTCCGGAACTGGAAATAACCGTCCAATACCAAAAGATACATACATACATATAATATATATTAAACATAAAAAGCATACGTAGTCTTGTAAATATTCCTAGTACGAAGATCTGTCTACCCTATGGGCCTGTTAAGAAAAGGGTCAAATTACACACGGCGCGATGCAAACTCTCACGAAGAGAGGATTATTTTTTACCAATAATTATCGAAGGGTCAATGGACGAGTTGCAAGGTTCGAGAACGTCGGCCGCGAAGAGACGAATTATAAATTCATGTCATGGAACGCATTATGGGTGTGTATTAGTGTTCGCGATGGAAAATCTGCCGTCAGGTGTGCCAAAAGGATGAGCGGGAGGAGGGGACGTCATGTTCGCTGTTGCTAGCCTCGACGTGATATACGTAATGGAGTGCGACGGTGTCAAAGGGTATGACGTTGTTTTGACGTGACGGCAGAGATGTAATCACAGCGTTTCGAGGATCCGGAACTCTCACGAGGCAATATATTCGTTTGTCATTATGCATTTCGAAGCTACGCCCATGGGTTGAGCAAAAGGGACGGAGGAGGAGAGACGAGAGAGCTCTGTGCTCGTGGGGAAGTGGCGGGGAGATGAAAGTTCACCGAACAGAGAGAAATTTCATTTCGCACGCTCGATGTAATTTGCACGGCTACAACCAGTGAAATATATAATTTTCCGAACGAACATTTGTCGATAGAATTGATCGGCCGTAATAACTTTGGGGGTAGAAGAGGCGGTGAGGAAGATTAAATTATCCAACTATTTCGAAAAAAATGTTTGCTCTTGTCAATTTTGAGTGCATACTTTGCACGCATTTATTATTATTTCGGTATAGGATTATTTACCGAAGAATTAAACTCGTGCAATTACTTGTCCTTTGCTGATGGAATCTTGTTGATTCAATGAAATTCATTCTTTTCTTTCCGATTTTGAACCCAAAGCTGACTCCTTGACGTTTTGTCTCTGCAGGGAAATGTACTTTATATTGCGTGTAAAATAACCAAAACCAAAATAGATTTTTTCTTTTACGTTACACATATTCCATGGATACATTATGATCTATGGACATTTTTGATATTTTACAACCATTTGTGAAAATTGTAAAGCAACATCATGTATGAACGTTGATATATAAAATTCGTGTATATAAAATATAAAAATAATATAAATATGAAAAACGAATGAAAAAAATGTATATTTTCGTGAAGTAGACTTCATGAATTTGTTTTTGCACCACTATTGTTCGAGAGAGGGAATGCAGCATCGACTCGAGTGGAATGATACTGGGGAACGAGTACCTCGATGGGGGCGGAATGTTTCGTAGAAGGATTCCAAGGAAGCGCTTCGGCGCAAGATTTTTTGTTGAGAAATTTTAGCCATTCGAGGGTTAAAATAACACTGAGTGACGACTTCGGTTCGTTGCTCGATGATGGAGCCTCGAGTTTTCTTCATATCATCTTAAAAGTCAGGATGCGAATGCAATGATACTTAGGGATGAATCGATCATGATGGGTGCAACACGATCCTCTCAAGGGTCTATAGCTTGTTCGGATTTTTCGAATTTTGTCAAGGCGAAGAATTTGAACCGAAGAAAAGTGAAGCTTAACAAGAGAAATTATTTTAAAAAATAATAATATTACCGTTCGATTATTTCTCGAACATCTTTTTCAATATCAATTGTTTTTTTTTCGTAACGGTTTAAACTCAAACCTAAAAGTGGCTATAAAAGTATTTCGTTAAGTACCTCCAATGGCCAGAATGGGTTGCAATAAAAAGAATTCATTAACGAATAAGTCATCGGAAAAATATAAAATAATATTAATATATACAGACGATTGAACGTGCCCCTATTCGTAATACTAGATTTAAAAAAAATGCTTTCACCGGTTAAAGAAAATTAATACAGGAATTCGTATGCTTTTATTCCCCGAAAGAAATGTCAGAGAAAGTAGGTTCATAAATTTGATCGAAACTTGGCAAAAAATATTCTGCATAAATCCTGATGAAGTTGAGACTAATAAAAAAAAACGGCTTATGAATATTGTTTTCGCTGAAACCTTCGATGATCTCTGCAATAATTTATAAACGCCAAACTTTTGCAAGAATATGAAATGTATTACATTACCGACCTCGAGAAACTGTTGGACCGTCGTGTCAACGATCATGAGCGGTCGTTGGATAAGATGAACTACACCGTTTTGGACAGGTATATTGGCTTTGAGTATCTCCGCCATTACAGCTCCAGTTGGATAATTCGGTGGACCAGCGAGGGTATTCGATTTCACGTAAACTTAAAAGAAACGGAATCAATGGAATCTATGAATGCTTCAGGAGGCAAATGATTGTATTTTTCGAATGGCAAAAGTAATTTCATGTTGCTGGAAAATTAAAGATTATTAAAGATATACATAATTGACCGTGCATCATTAATAATCATAGATCGTACAATTGATTTGTTTTTATTTATGTTTGGTATAATTTTCGCTACTATAATATCCCGTTGAAAAACCCCATTACAAAATTATTAAAATAAGTAGAAGACAACATAATAAATCGTCAATTAACAATCCCGCACAAGCTTTTACCTGGATCTCGTCTTGTTTGCGATAAAATTATTTGCAGTTATGAAGAGTAATTGAGGTTTAAAACATGTATACGTTTCAAATAATTCAATTGTACATTCTGTATAAATGACAAAATCAACAATTATGGTTTAAATATAAAATCCTTGAATATTATTAATCGTCGGAATATGATATTCATAAAATAGAGATAGCGCATTATTTACGATCACACGGTAAACAGAGATAATGGTAAATATAATCGTGAGTAAAATTGAGTATAAACAGTGATTGATACGTACTTTTGTCCTGCTGAGCTACAAAACTCACGGTGACTTTAAGGTTGTCCGAAAAGGCAAGTGTGTTGTAAGGTTTATCTCTCGGTGTCGGAGCCGTAAATAGAACGTGACCAGGTACAATATGACCGTCGATAACCCGAGAGTCAACTTTGTTAGGCCGGAGTTCATGCTGCAACAAAATTAGTCATACGATCGAAATATGCAGTAATTACAATCCAAATGAATAATTGAAAGAATAACATTTCCAATTAAGTTGACCAAATCGCCATGACCATGAACCAGAAGGGTGAACAAAGAGCCATATGCCCGAAAAAAAACGTGAATTGCATAGATTTAATATACTTCGCGTGGATGTTGTAATTGCATGGAACTTCTTTAGAAAAAGCAAATTGTATTCTTATTTTTATCAAGATAGACGCAAGGATATAATATATTTTTCGTCAAGGAACTACACCTCAGTAGACAGGTAGAAAAGTGACCATATTTTCCAAGTCTTTTTCCCGGCAAATTATTGCTTTATTCAAACATTTCTTTTCTGGCCAAAATAGCATATATTTTAGAATGATTGTAATTTTGTTATAAAAATCAGTTAACATTAAATATAGTTTATTGGAGTCAGCGTAAATCTCGATAAAGGATTAGCTAAACTGCAAATTAGCTAAATTAGGATTAGCTAACTTGCAAATTGGGATTAGCTAAATTGCAAATTGATGGCTATCTAACATCTTTTCGGCTTATTCTTAAACGTTAACAATGCATCTTTTATAACATTGGTAAATATTTTTTTCTCAGTCTGATTGTAACTAATTGGGCAAAGCATTCAAGAATATCAATTCCAAATTCCAAGAAAAAAAACTTTCTATCCATTGTCGACATATCGTAAACGCCATATTTCAAAGCTGTTAAAAAAAAACATACGTTTAACGTTTGGAATGATATTTACAGTACCATTCATTGTTTGGAATGCTAAAATCCGAAAACTAGGCTCGTCTTATGGAGAAACCGCAAGAGACAAACCTTGCATCTCAACCGACATTATTAGTAATGATAAAAAAATGTTCACCTTTATACGGCGATTTCGGGGCCACATAAAATATTTTAATAGAAAATTTCCGGAAGCTTATCCCCTTCCGGAAGGTTAATCCCGTGTTGCGTTAGCGGCTTGGAACGCGGCCTGATGAAAACGATTTTCATCTGCATCCTCACAGTTATTGTTGGCATTCTAACTAACTTTAGGCCCAAGTGTTCCGTGACTTGTCCTTATGATGCGCTTTCTGCATTAAATGTACAGGCTGGTATGTAACAAGCAATTGCTTTTGCGTCTGTGATTCGTTTTTCTTCATGTGCACTTTTTTGTAAAATTAAATTGAATACAGTCTTTGAAGCAGTTAAAATATCATTCATAATACAATCAAGTCGTAGGAGGAGTGACGTATTACCTATTTCATAGGTGCTTGATATATACGAGCACGAAGGTACACATTAAGTCACACCGGAAAGACCTAGAATTTGCACATTAAAACCGCGACCACGTGAAGACGTTTTGGCAAAACCAATATCCTTTTTGCATATTTTGCACTATACATATTGGCTAATAAAGGAAAAAACCATTGCAAAATTTCAAATCACGAGAATAATCTAATCGTTTGTACTGGACGCACAAGTGGCTCGAAATTTCTTCGTCAATGTACGCAATTTATTAGTTTCTGCTGTCGTCTCTTCAATCGGCATTTATATGCTTCGATTTACTGTCTCCTTTCCCTTAAATCATTCGAATGAAGGATAATTTTTTTGTAATCCGTCGGCATTTGTTCCGCTTTAAGGAGCAAAGCCACTTGAGGATTTTCAAATTTTCAGAACAGAAAAGGAAGAGGATAATGTTGACATGGAAGACCAAATATATGGCATTTCAGATGAAAGGTGAATAAAAAAATTCTATTGCCAAAAGTTAGTTCAAACTTTAAACGCGTTTTTCTCAAAGCCGTGTTCTTTAAACTGGCCGAAAATGTAACTCAGCCACACATGCAACGATTCACTTGAAATTATTGACGCCCCTTCTGGGATGCATTATTTGCATCGCGATTTTATGATTGGTTATTTACTTTTTTTAAATAAATAAAAACGAAAATTTTTATGCAAATTTGCAGTACCTCTGTTAACAAAGATATTTTCTGATTCTCGTACGCAGCTACATAGCTTTTGTATAGATCATAAAGATTTTTTTGGTTTTTTGTTCTAGATTAAAAAGTACAAGAGAAATCTTTCCGGCCGCGGAACACTTTTCACGACAGGTTCTTTGCGGTCTAGCACTCTGAGGCCGCCATAATCAACAAAAAAACTTACAAAAAAATGTCTACACTCAAAACTATGTATAATAGAGTTTCCCAATTTATTTTTCTTTCGTGTGATTTGTTGCTGAAAAATGGAAGGTTTTATTCAAATCTGCACTACCTTTGTTAAAAAAAAACATATTTTATGATTTCCGTACACAGTTTCATAGCTTTTGTATATATTTTAAAGATATTTTTCGGTTTTTTGTTCTTGATTGAAAACTACCAGAGAAATCTTTCCGGCTGCAGAACATTTTGCACGAGAGGTACTCTGCGGTTTTGGACTCTGGCCCTGTCATTATCAATTTAAAAATTACAAAAAAAATTTTTTTCACACTCAAAACTATGTATAATAAAGTTTTCCGATTAATTTTTCTACTGTTTTCATTGTACTCGTTGAAAAAATTCTTTAAATGAGCCTTTTTTTGAAGAGCTGGAGTGCTTCTGCATTTGACCACCTGTACCATGTAATCTCCTCCCATATCACACAACCTTTCCCTTGCTTTCTCTCTCACTTCATCTGTGCACAAGCCTGTTGGGTTTCTGGACGAGCGTTAATGAACGCCGGTCAGGTAATCATGATAGAGGCTCGTGTCGATGTCATTTCGAGTACGTAATACATGTACACATATGTACTTGATCGAAGATAGTCTTTCGATACTAAGTGTAAAGCTGATAAACTGGACACCACATGGGCAAGCCCAAATGAGAGTGGTCGAAACTTAGGCAAACAGAATACCCGATACAAAATACACTGGCTCATACGCTCAAGTCTGCCAACGGAATATATATTTATTTACACAACAAATATCTATTCATATAATAAAACTGTAAAATTTGCGTGTCTGTTCATCTGTTTGTTTGTGCACGGATCACTTTAAAACTACCGACCCAATCTGAATGGAGTTCCCAAAAAAATATAGGGCTTAACTTGAAGTAACCTTTAGTTTTTATTTAATCGCAGTTGGCCTACTCAATCAAAAGATATATTAATTTTAAGTTTTCGAAAATCTGCGCGTTCGAAGCCGTGGGTACATTATATTAGGTGTGTGAATTAATTTTTACAGTTTTTTTTCCATACTTGCGGTTTATTAAAAAATAGACAAAACCGTGTTTAATCCGGGTAATATCCCCCGTTGCTTTCAACAACCTTCTGCCACCGATCTGGTAGCATACAGATACCATCACGATAGAAGCTGGCTGGTTTCGAGGCGATAAAGTCATCGACGAATTTCCTAATATCTTCGACTTCTCGGAAGTGGCTCCCTCTTAAGCTGTGCGCCATTGACCGAAATAGGTGATAGTCGGATGGGGCCAAGTCCGGTGAATATGCCGGACGAGGAAGAACTTCCCGACGAGGAAGAACGAGGAAGAAACCTGGGCTGGGAGCCCAGGTTTAAAATAGTTGTTTGGGTCGTACGAGCAACGTGAGGTCGAGCGTTATCATGCAGGAGAATGACTTTTCGCCTTCCGTGTCCTGTGAATATGGCCTTTTTTGCTCAATTGCTTCGCTTAAACGATTTAATTGGTCACTATATCGTTCTGCAGTGATCGTCTGACCCGGTTCTAGAAGTTCCTAATAAAGAACACCCTTTATATGCCACCAGATACACAAAAGCATTTTTTTGACGTTCATTTGCGGTTTAGGAGTTGATGTTGTTGGTTCTCCAGGGTCCACCCATGATTTTTTCCGCTTGGGATTTTCATAAAGGATCCATTTTTCATCCCCCATCACGATTTTCCAGAGAAAATTCTTCCTTCGTTGTTTGCTAAGCAACCAAAGACACGTGTTCATCCGTTGTCCGAGGTTATATTCGGTAAGTTCATGTGAGACCCATTTCCCGAGGTTCTGAATTTTTCCCATCGCGTGTAACCTCTTGGCAACGGTTGATCGATCAACTCCTAGTTGGGCTGCAAGTTCTTCTTGTGTCTGTGAAGAATTTTGGACCAGTAAAGTTTCCAAATCGTCGTCCGAAAATTTTTCAGGCTGTCCAGTACGCGCACGGTCACTGAGTTCGAAATCATTGTTTCTAAAACGTTTAAACCAATAATTGCATGTTCCGTATGACACAATACTCTTCCCGAACACAGAACAAATTGACTCCCACGCTTTGGTGGCACTTTTTCCTTGTTGGAATTCGTTAAGGTTGCAGTGGCGAATATACAGCTTATCGGTTGCCAGTGTTCTTGCGACTTTATTTTAAGGTTATGATGCTCGCCCAATAAATTCATACAGCGTCTTGAACAGGGCTATGTCAATACTTTAAATTCTTAAAAGGACGTTAAAATATTTCAACTTGAAAGAGGATTCCCAGCCTGCTAGAAAAATCTGTAAAAATTAATTCACACACCTAATAATACATATATTTCCAACGTTGATAAAATAATCCCCCCAATGACTATACGTGAAGACTTAACGCATTCTTGGTAAAGTTTTGTCTTGCAAAGTGAATTTCGAAGTATTCTTAAAAATATTGTTTTCGGATATATTGTATTCTGATATTTTTTCGCATGCCCTTGCGAGCGTTTGTAAGCACATCGTATTCAATTCTACCCTACATTTGTCACTACCCCCCTCAAGTATTATCCACTTCCACTTAGCCAAACTATGGAAAATGCTGTTACGCGCAGCTAAATTTTTCTGAATTGTATTACCATCGGACCTTTAGTAAAACTTCCTCCCGCATATGTTTGTTGAGTAAACAATTTTGCATGTGAGCTCCCCAAAAATATCCACGATTTTCGCAACGTCGATCGGTGGCTGACGAGGTAGCTCTGTTCCGTTTTTTTGGATTTGCGTAAAGACCTTATTTGTATGCCTTGAGATGCAAGCTTAAGCTTTCGCCCAAAGCTATTGATCCTGTCGTTTGAACGTTACGCTTGCTTTCTTCGACTTACGATTTCACTACTTCAGCGGCTTTAACACTTTTGGCTATATTAGCTGCACGAACGGTGAAGGCCCCAATAGCACTGAGACTGGCGAAGAGAGGCACGGGAAACGGTAGAAAACCGTCGATTCAATGCGGTCTAAGCAACACTCAAGGCGTGCGCATTTGCGTCTACCATCGTTTACTCTCTTAACTCTGCTCGAGGACCCTCAAGGGCTGACGCGATTACAGCACGCGAATCGACACTTTTAACGATTGCTTCTTTCGCAGGATCGAGCATCTTTCTTAGACCAACGGCTTTTGACCGTTCTTTTTTTTTAATGCTCATGTCGAATTTCCTCTTTGTCCCCATGATGCTTGCTACAGTAAACGCACTCGTTTTTTATTGGGTACTAGAGTCTCTGGTGTGTTCTCCTTGCCAGGCTCACTTTTTCGATACTTTATCCCCTGACTCATTCCCGGACTGCCCCGCGCAAGATGGTTACCTAACTTCGTGCTGAATCTGCGGTACTACTAATGTTCAGGCAAGTGAATTTCAATCAGAGGATTGTTAATGATACGTTAATGATAAGTTTTGATAAGCGTATGTAAATTCGGGCGAGAAAGGAGAGAGAGAGAGAGAGAGAGAGAGAGAGAGAGAGAGAGAGAGAGAGAGAGAGAGAGAGAGAGAGAGAGAGAGAGAGAGAGAGAGAGCGAGAGCGAGAGCGAGAGCGAGAGCGAGAGCGAGAGCGAGAGCGAGAGCGAGAGCGAGAGCGAGAGCGAGAGCGAGAGCGAGAGCGAGAGCGAGAGCGAGAGCGAGAGCGAGAGCGATAGCGAGAGCGAGAGCGAGAGCGAGAGCGAGAGCGAGAGCGAGAGCGAGAGCGAGAGAGAGAGAGAGAGAGAGAGAGAGGGAGAGGGAGGAGGGAGGGAGGGAGGGAGGGAGGGAGGGAGGGAGGGAGGGAGGGAGGGAGGGAGGGAGGGAGGGAGGGAGGAGAGAGAGGGAGAGAGGGAGAGAGGGAGAGAGGGAGAGAGGGAGAGAGGGAGAGAGGGAGAGAGGGAGAGAGGGAGAGAGGGAGAGAGGGAGAGAGGGAGAGAGGGAGAGAGGGAGAGAGGGAGAGAGGGAGAGAGGGAGAGAGGGAGAGAGGGAGAGAGGGAGAGAGGAGAGAGAGAGAGAGAGAGAGAGAGAGAGAGAGAGAGAGAGAGAGAGAGAGAGAGAGAGAGAGAGAGAGAGAGAGAGAGAGAGAGCATAATGGCAATTTGCTACCAATACGATATACGCTGCATTATGCGGGCTTTCAAACTGCGTATCAAACCAAAGCGTTGTTCATTTCACAGTATAAAATAACACATCTGAACGGTTTGAAATTCTAAAAGTTTATTTCCATTTAAATAATTCATCTCTATTAGAAATTGTTGAAAGGTTCGAATATTATCTATTGAACGGGCATGAACGAGGTGTCATCGAGCGATGCTCGACCCAATTCGATATTTATCTACGACGGAATGTGTACGCATCTAAGTTTTTTCCCTCGGAAGTTAGTACTTTTTCCGACTTCTCTGATAAAAGCTGAAATCTACGTCAAAAGAATGCCCAGTCTTATGACGCTATCCACTTATCTAGCTATTTTTGTACGTCATCGTAATTACGCCAGTGTGTAAGTTGTAAGGCATGTTGCATCGACAGGAACAATTGATAATTATTTGGGGAAAGGTCCGCAAAACACACTGGGCCAGGACCTCAAATTCCAGTTCCACCAGTGTTTGTTTTTACCGCCAAAACAAGGTGAGGCTGAGCGTTATCGTGGAGCACAATCACCTTTCGGCGATTTGACACTACTGACGCTCTTTTTTTTTCATTAAATGATCGTTAAAACCTTCCACCTGCCCCTGATACCTTTCGGCAGCGACTATTTTCTTGGGTTTCAAGAGCTTATCAAGCACTATTCCATATCCCACCAGGTACACAGCATGGCTTTGTAAGCATGGATATTCCATTTTGGCGTCGATGTTGATTGTTGGCCAGGGTACTGGCCAAGTCATGGGCTGATAAGCCCATGATTTTCTGCGTTTAGATTGTCGAAATAAATCCATTTTCCATCCCCAGTTACAATACGCTACAACAATCTTCTTTTGGTACTCCGCATGTGAAGAAATAGTGATGTTTAGTGGATTTTCAACAGCGTTTTCGATCAGATCGTGTGGCATCCATTTCCCTTCTTGCTATATGATCCCCTTGCATGTACATATCGGAACACCATTAACTTCTCACCATTAACCGTAAAATCCATGACTGGGATCAGTTCGCACCCCAAATTTTATTTAAAAAATGAGGTTTTTGCTGGTTTTACTGTTTTTCAGTAAGTAAATGGATTTTCCACTAATTCAATTTTGATGAAATCAGATGTCTCGCGCACCATTCTTTTCCTTATTAAACAATGAAGAAATTCATGTATGATGAAGTCCATTTATCCCCGTAGGACCGGTTTAATGATAAAAAAACGTGGGGTGTGTATAGGTCCCAGTCATGCGATCATGAGTTCTAGGGCTAAGCTGTTCAGCTAGTGCTTTGAGTATTTGAGGAGCATTTTCATCCAGTAAACTTTGCAATTCGGCATCTTCAAGTTTTTTCAACTGATCTGGCTGTAGCTGACTATAACGGTAACAAATGTCACTTTTAAATCGTCGAAATCAATATCCACACATGTTTCGAATAGCGTGGATTCATTATAAATCTGTGCAAGTAATCGGTAAGTTTTAATTGCATTTTTTTCAAATCGAAATATTTCAGATTTACACATCGGAAAAACAATTTGAGGTGGTCCCATTTTTCATATGATTTTTCGGGGCACGTGGCTAAACTAAATATGGCATTTTTTGGCTGGAGGTTGGTGGCCCAGCTCCATCTTTGAAGGTGACATGGTCGACGTCTATCAGTACTAAAGTATAAAAGACCTAGAGATACCTATAGCCGAACATCGGGCTTAAATGCAATCACCTAATAAATTAATAATTGGTGATTCGTGTATCATAGAAATATCATCTCAAAACTGTCAGATTGACAGAGCTTACTTTTTTTAAAGTGCCATACATCGAGATTCTTGAACTGAATGATTTAAAAATACGAGGATATCACGATCACCACGAATGCTTATAAAAATAATGTTTACGCGGAGCAGTGCGATGTGAGAACACTTATAAACGTAAGATTTATATCGCAAAAATAATTGATCATCGTACACAGTGCGGGCAGGGTGTGTCGAATATGCACCAGCCAGAAAAAATATGCAATTTGACAATATTTACTACGACCATCAGTATAAGGTTGTAGACGGTCTTTGATTACTCCTCGCGTCTCAAGCGCCGCCCAACTTGTTATATTCCAATGAATTTATATCGATTATCTAAGATTTTCGTGAGGCTAATGTTGCTTATTAATATACTACCGAGTTTATTTTTGACATATACATTAGGTGAGCGTTGATGTGTTTAGACAACAACTGGTTAAAGCGGTATTATTCGAAAATCTCAATTCGAAAAAATTTTCTCACTGTAGATATAAAATTCCGTATCGATTTGTACCTAAACGGTTACTGGCTAGTAAAAAAAGCTGAATTACTGCAAGTTAGTCCACGATGGTTACAGTTAGGCCATTTTACTTCTCAGTGGTCGACATAAATGAACGTGTGACAATAATTGGGTGCTGTCATGATGAAACACGAGATGAGCAAGCAGACGCGACGGAAAATTCTCTTTGGTCCAAAGATTACGCACCGATGAGCATCCCACTTTTCACTCTGCGGCTCAGGTTCAACACGGCGTGAACACTATCTGGAAATAATGCAAGGGATGTCTGAACTCATTCAGCCACGACGGTGTTTGTTGTCGAAAATTGCGTAAACGGAGGTTCGAGAAAGAAAAAGAAATGCATTCTAAGTGACCAGAGATGGTTGAAAAGATTCGACAACAAAATGAGAAAATTTCAGTGTCTCCGTCAGTGATTTTATGATGAGATTTCACTTTTATAGAAACTTTAGTAAAAAAAATGAACAAAGGAAAAAAACCTGTCAACGGATTTATTTCTAACCAGACATTTTTAGTACGAGACCTGGGAGGATATTTTAGTACGAGACCTGGAAGGAACGTAGATAATATTTGTTGGAGGGGGGGGGGGGGGTGGAAAATCGTAAAACTTTATCTTCGGTAGGACCGAAAATAGCACGAAAGGGTCATTTTTCATCCGTTCTATCTACACAATTTCTACTATTCATACATTCAGCTATTGTGAGGATCAGGAAGCTGATTTCGAGGACATTAGGGTTTTCATAACGTTGAGTATAGGACAATTGGCTACTATGAAGCTGATCCTAGAAGTAGAGGATCTTTAAAATGACCTTCTAGCATATAAAGATATATATTGCACCACTTTGCTTATAGTTAGTCTACTAAGGACCACAATAATCGGGTGGACATTTGTAAAATCGAAGGAACAAAAAAATCCTTATTGAAAGAAAAAAACGACAATCATGGAACTAGTATTAACAAACAAAATTACTTCACTCATCCGAAATATTAACAAATAACTTTCTAAAACCCGTGTAAAAGATCACAATTATTTACATAACAATGCTATTTACAAAATATCATTATTTCCAACATAACATTGGACAAAAAATTCTATACCAGAATTTCTTTAATTATGCATTTGTAAAATGTAAAATATCAACGGAGGCCAAAAATATAATATGTGTATGACTCAATTTTTACAGATTTTTTCTTCGAGCTTAAAATTATATTTAAAATAGAAATATTATCGCGGTCTTTTGTGGTTTTGAAAAGATCGGACGCAAGGTTTCAGAATACCGAACGACAAGTCTACGTGAGTTATATAACTTCTCAGAATAGCAGAGTTTACGATGGCAACTGATAAACAGCACATTCGGCACTGCAATTTATACGAATTCCAATAAGGAAAAAATGCTTCTAAAGTACGGGAATCAATTTATCGTGTTCTTGGTGCCGACGTTGTGTCTTATTAAACGTGTAATTATTGGTACAAACGTTTTAGAAGTGGTGATTTCGATCTTAGTAACCAGCCACGCCCTGGACAGCTTCGAAAGTTTGAAGATGCGGAATCGCAAGCTCTACTGGATGAAGACTCAACGCAAACGCAAGAAGAGCTTGCAGGTCAGTTAGGAGTCACCCAAACAGCTATTTCCAAGCGTTTGCACCAAATGGGAAAAATTAAAAAACTTGGAAGGTAGGTCCCATATGTGTGTGTCCGGCAACAAAGAAAGGAGTCCTTGTGGAAAATTGTGATGGGTGATGAGAAGTATATTGTTTACGAGAATCCCAAACGTAAAAAGTCATTGGTAGATCCCGGGCAACCCAGTACATCGACACCGAAACAGAACATCCACTTAAAGAAGGATATCCTGTGTATCTGGTGGGACATGAAGGGTGTGCTTTATTACGAACTCCTGGAAACTGGTCGGACGGTGACTGCGGAACGCTGAAGCCGGCAATTGAACCAACTGAGCGAAGCACTTGATCAGACAAGGCTATTTACTGGGCAAGGAAGCAGGCAAGTCATACTGCTGCATGACAACGCTCGACCTCACGTTGCCCGCGCGACTCACAATCAGAAGACCCTCTTGAACTTGGGGTGGGAAGTTCTCCCGCACGCGGTATATTCACCAGACTTGGCCCCATCCGACTACCATTTATTCCAGTCAATGCAGCACGCCTTAGGGGATAAACAGTTCAAAACGCTGGACGATGTGCGTAAATTCGGCGATGACTTTATCGCCTCGAAGCCTGCAAGTTTCTTTCGCGACGGCATTCATATGTTACCTTAGAGATGGCGCAAGGTCATAGAAAACGATGGACAATATTTTCAAGATTAAGTTCGTTGTTCTCTATTTTTTTATATTAAATAAATTTACTCAAAAATCTGTAAAAATTGTTATACACCTAATATTTGGTCAAGGTAAAAAGTGGTTCCTAGATATTTGTACGTTCACGAAACGACTCTTGCAAGGATTCCAAGAATACGATAACCTTCTGCACTTTTCGTCGTCAATTGAAGCATTTCGTGACTGTGAAGTGACTGGTGAAATCATGGTCTCCTTTCAAAATCCCCAGACTCCGTTTTCGAATCGGCAGCAGCGTGGTGATTGAGGAACTTTTTCACGTACACATACAACTCAGATTTCGCCACGCCCGGAGCATTTAGATATTTCACGACGAGAGATTTCAGCACCGTCTGTGTGTATGTATTTATATGCATACGTATATATTTGTATGTATATAAATGTCACTCAAATATAAGAAACACGATGAAACATGTGCAAATTTCTTGAATTCGAAGCTAGAGTACGCGAACTTTTCCGTGTGTGACGTGCAGCCCAAACGAAATTTAAATAATAAATCGTTGCACTCTCTCCTTCTTTCATACGTCACATCAACTAGACGATGAATATCGTCTGGGAGGGGTGGCGGAATGACGCGGACCGAAAAATAAAAATAAATTAAAATGATACTTTGATGTCTCTGTCGCAAGTGTCCTTGATAGGCAACAAAAATTCTTCTTTCTCTCACGACTGCTGCAATTCGGAGAATGCGGCCCATTAAGGACTCGCATGCATATTTCGGAGACACAAATTTCATGTCAAAGGTATCCCGATTTCTTTAGTTATGTTTTAGTGCATGTCCTTGAAAATATGTGTAATAAAATAATTTTACACAGGGGCCACGTCATAAAGACGTAATCAAAGTTTATAACTTTTTAGTCGTCCTTCTGATTCCCATGTTTCTCTAGCATGTTTGAACATATAGCAGAAAAACATTCAAAGTTGTATAAACTAAAGATGCACCGATTTCAATCAAGTTCTTATGAATATGAACAAAATATCAATGATAATAAGAAATAATACTTTTTTGAAACGATACTCCAAAGTTTACCACTGTACGCCTGCAGGGATAATGTTTGAGGTTTTCGCGTTAATTGTTTGTCACCAGGATCGTGACGAAAGATCCGCACCATGTTTGCGCAAGTATGAGAGATCCAAATAGAATTGTAGGAAAACACAGAAGGGCGTAATCGGCTTCGCGTTGACGTATGAAATGCTTTTCTTTACTTGACGCGTTGTGCCATTTAATTTTCAGCCTATAAATGTACATAAGTCTATGTATTTCGCAATATTATTTTATCAAGCAACAAGATAAGAGAGAAAAAATCAGGAGGAAATATTTTTGTACTCCAAACGAAACCTTGTAAGGTATATTTCTGTTTAGTGATAATAACAATAATTCACCTTGAAGCCTTCGTCAATGGGGATGAAGAAGGTGTATCGTCCATTGGCTTTGAAAACATCATCCTTCATGTTTAGCATCATTTGCTGGCGGAACGTTCTGTAAAAGAAAATGGGTTTAAAAATTTGCGACGACGGCTATATAAGATACAAAGGGCTGAACAGTTTCCCACAGCGAATAAAAAAATGTTATCCACCGAGACAAATAAAATGTCTTCGTAGGGTTGTTAATGTATAAAATGATTTACTTTTGGGTACTGTCAATGCGCAATCATCGTATTCGTACGTGATACAAGATTTTTTTTATACTGATCTAATGTCTAATGTAAATCGGTTCTCAGTTAATACAGGAAAAGATGAAGAAAATTGATTGAAAAGTACGATAGTAGACAGTCGTGAAGTAAATAACTAAAAATATTTCATTATAGTTTTTAAGGAAGCAGAAAAAGTTGCCATAAGTGTAGTCTATAATGAGCTCGCAGATCACAATTTCACATGTCACATAGTTATTTAAAACGCGGAAGTCATTTCATGAAATTACGTCGGACGTCCCGTGGCAGTTTTAACGTGGCAAAAGGTGAAGAGAGCGAGAGAGTGTGCACCACAGGAAGCACTGCCGTTTGCAGCCTCGAATTTTTTGTAAGCCGGAAAATTGTTTTTGCATAGACCCACTTGCTTCGTATACTACACAGAGAAAGAAAAAGACGAAGAACGATTCCAAAACGGTCAGGTCAGAATGTAAGAGAGGACTGCTAAAGCTTTTCGTAATTTTCGTTAAACTCTCACTACGTGCATGTATTTGTGTATGTGCGGTTAAAGTTCACTTCACTTTGTTCCCGTCTGTCTACATCGTATATTTATGGCCACAAGTTTTCTATTGTATCCAACGCACACAAATCTACCCATGTAATACCATATGGTTACCGTAATATATGGTGGCTTGTACGCCTCAGTCTCGTCTAGCAAGGAATTACATTTTTCTGCTCTGTCCCGTGCAGAAATGGTTGTAGGGGTCCAATTGGATTCCCATACTTGTCCCTACTTCCTGATAGGGATCCAATCGGTTATCGCATTGGATCTCTATATTAAAACGCTACGCTTGTACGTTGGATTCTAATAGGGTTTCCACATTGAAATCCAATGTACGAGTCCAATTTGAGTCCTAAAGGATTACCACATTATCGCACAAAATCAGATACGATTCTTGATGGATCTCATCGCATTCTGTATGTTGTATTTTCTAAATAATATACATATACATAGACAAAATGAGTGGATCTTGAAAAAGTATAAATCGCTTGAAAAGTAAATCTTAAAAATCGATTGAAATCACTAAAAATTTATTTTAATTATTATTTACATTGATTATCACGCAACGTGGAGGTTATGTTCAATACGCAGTGTTTTTTCTCATGATTTTTCACATACTTTCAATCCGAACGTGGTAAGAATTTTCAAACGGCGTTTATAGGGGAACAGTGCAGAATCCAATTGGATCCCAACGACGACTTCCTTCGTGCGGTGTCCTAAACAAATTTCTATAGAGATGTGGGCGCACCTTGGGACTCCCCAACAAATTTGTGCACAGGGTCACGATAGGATATTGTTTTGGGAGATCTAACAAATTCCGGTTGAGAGTTTCAAATAAAAAATTCTCCAACGACGTCAGCCGGGAAATAGCGCGGAATCCACTTAGATTCCGATGTTGGATTCCCTACGTGTGATGTCCCCATCAAATCCGTGTAAGGATGTAGTTGGATCTGAGGACTCCCCAACAGATTTCTGCAAAGGGGTTTCTCGCGATACACGCGACATTTTTTTCAAACGCTCCATCGTTTTTATTTTTCAACAAACGCACTGATTCGATAAAAATCGAATATAACATGAAAATCTGGGTAAGAAATGCAAAAATCTTTGGTCACAACGATTTTAATATTCGTTGCACATATGCAGTCCATTAGCAGCAACAAGGGTTAGCGTTAAGTGAGGAAATTGGGCATTGTACTGTACTAATTAGAAAATTCATTTCCTTTGGACCACACATCGAATATCTGAGGCATGGCCAGGGTTTTTTGTAAGAAAAATTGCATCCATGCAAAAAGAAAGCGTATGAAATTATCAGTTTTCAATAAACATATTATCCATTGTTACATTCGAGGTAAAAATAAGTGTTACATTTGAAAAGTAAGTGCATTTGAGGTATATTCAACATTTTTTTATTATTAACCGTGATCGCTACTAATGCTTCGTATTCTTCAAGAAATGCTACATTAACAATTGAAAAATAAAAATACGAAGAGCCTGGGTGACCGGAAAATCTCGACGTATACAGCTTTTTTCCCTATGCCATCCAGTATTATTTGACTAACAATCTAATTAATAAAACCGGGTCAGAGGAATAAATTGAGGTCGTCCCGGTGTTGCAGCAGACGACGATCAGCTTGAGGACGGAATGAGGCAAGAGCAAAAGAAAAAGGAAAGTCAATTTCTCATTCAAGGGTGCGGACTGGTGCAGCCGGTTACGTTAAAAGGGCCATTCGCAAGTGCTAATGCGACAAGTTTTGTCGATCGTTGGCGCCAGATCCCATGAGAATTGCATCCGTCTGGCGGGCGAATAGAAACTCCATTCTTGAGATAGGTATGGGGGGAGGGCGGGGTTCAAGATGAGAAAAGTGGAGGAGGGGTTAGGAGAAAGAGGTGGAGGTAAAAGGCGATAGAGAGATCGGGCTCATTTTCGATGACTGGGACCAAGTACCAATTACCGAATGGACATAAAAGATAAGATAAACAGAAATTGGATTGCAGAGAAATGGAGAGAGTAGGGATCGAGTTTTACTAAAAACGTGGCAACGATGACGACGACGTGACGTACGATGGTCGTTTTCTTTCTCGACGGTCCTCCGAAAGCTACAAGGACATGCGAGTTGTGAGCACCACGCCGAACGAAGTTAGTCGCCTACATCGCTGTCGGAAAAGCCCGGGGGACTCGATAAAATTCATTTAAAGGTGATTTTCGGGTCGACGTTGCCGTACTCGTTGATTCTACTTGATAGAATATCTATACACAAAGAGAGGGAGAGAGAGAGAAAGATTTTTCAGACAAAGATTTCGGACTAACCGAAGACTCTGAGAGCAAGTCACGTACGGCCAACTTCATATGAGACGGTCTAAGAAAACAGTCGACTCAGGCAAACCGATCGTCACTTTTCTCCCTCATTGTTAAATTTCTCTCGAGTTGTCGCTTATTTTAAAACTCTCCACCCGCTTTACTCCAAGGGCAATTCGATTGAATGGTCGTTTTTTTTGGTTCATTCAAAATTGTCTGATAATACGATTATACTGAAAGTATACTTTTACGCTAGGACTCTGATGGCATAAATGTGACTGAATTTAAGGGAGCAAGAAGGAGAGACAGAGCGAACAAGAGAGAGACAGAGAGAGAGAGGGAGAGATAGAGACAGAGCGGGAGCGACCTCGACCGGGAGGGCGAGGGGAAGATGTTTTTTAACCTAGCGTCGCAGTGACAATTTTTAACAGGTCTTTGTCTTGCTCTTAGTCGAGTCCGATAATTTGATTCAAACTTTATCATTTTAACTCAACACACGAACACCAGCATATAGTTCAAAAGGCTAAGGCTTTCATTGTGTATGTATATTCGAAAATAAGCCCCACTCGTGCCGGAACTTTCCTTCTTCGTTAAAAAGAGAAAAAAATGAAACTTAACATGCGCTTGGAACTAACGAAGTTTTATTTGAACAAACTCGCAATTTTCATTTAGCGCAAGGTGAAACCTCCTCCAATGGAGAAGCACGTTCTCAGTGAATAAAAAGAATAGTCCATTTCTATTTGACAATTGGCCGTCTCCTGCATTATCCAGTCGTTCGGTGTTGTCCATACCCCACTCGGAAATAAGATATGTAAAAATATATTTTTCGATATATTAAAAATAGATGTAGAATATATTTCGGATATATATTATATATCTTATATATATATTAGATACATATAATATATACGGGAAAAGCTTTAAAATATATTCGCGATATCCAACTTTTCGTAAAAAAATATAGATTTAGAATGCATAGAGAATATATGTTGGATATGTGATTACTTATATTCAAAATATATTTGAAATATACTTTAAATGTATTCAAACCACATCTAAAATGTACACGAAATATATTCATACTATATTTCAAATATTATTTAAATATATTCAAAGTATAATATATTTAAAATATACTCATAATATATCTGAAGTGTACACGGAATACATTCAAAATAAGTACATTTTGGGCATATTTTGAGATATTTATAAAATCTATATAAAATAAATTTTATAAATATCTGCCGGAATCAAAGAGATATTACAAAAAAATTTACAACGAATAATTTTGAGGTGCAATCCTATTTATTTATGTTAATTATGCGTAAGTCAAGAAACGGTCCAATTATTATGTACGCTTGGTTGACAGTGAAAACTTCGAAATCGAATTATTTTACGTTGTTAGGATGACGTATCTCCTGTTATGCTCTCGGTAAATATTTAAAAAAAAAATATGTCCATCGACTAATTATGGGCAGGAAATGACAGCACTTGAGTATATTTAAGAAAAAGTAGGATGCATGTAATCTTAAACTACAAATTAAACGTGAATACAAATACTTAAATTAAATCTAATCGAACGACGTTTTTCAATGAATAGTTGGTTCTTTGAGTCTTTCGCCAAAACTTTTTTACAAATTGTCCGTCAAATCCAAACAATATCACTTCATTTTTCAATAAGTCCAACAAATATGGTTTGTTCGTTGATCAAATTGCTCTTTCGGTTATTTATTCCTTCGGAACTGTGTTTGATGTCAAGTCTCTTGACAGATGACGAAACATACAAAATCGGGATATGAAAATAGCTGCACATGCAGAGATATCGATGGTCCCGAGCGGGTCTATCTTATCTCGCTCGGACCTTTACGCAGTAGCGTAATTGAAAGGGTCCCAGATGTACTAGCGTAACTCTCGCGTCCTCCGCGAAGTATCGTATCTCGGCAGACCCTGTTCATTCTAACGCATCTCCGGGCGCGCGTGAGATCCATCGTATCTCCCGCAGCCTTAGAACGGAGTATCGTAACTCGCCGACTGCGATATGCTCTATCGTATCTCAGATGCACCAAAACGTTTCATCGTAAGTCGAAATTTGGTGATTTTTGAAAAACATCACTACTAAGTTCGTTCGAGCTTGAAGAATGCCCAGACAAAATTTTAAATCATTTTGATAATTTTTTGTGCTGTAATTAATTAAAGTAAAACAAGATATCGTATCCCCCCGCGCTCTGAAAGTTCCATTCTAGTTTCGACTCTATCGTAAGTCGTCGAAAATCTCGACGACTTACAATGAAAGAATAAGTTATGTAACGATAACAGTTATAAGTATGTTATTATTATGACGTGAATGGAAATAATATAATAATTCATTGATTTAAACAGATAATTAATTAATCATGAAATATAGAAAAATAATAATCGTAATGATATTATTAACACCTTTTGAGATTGGGCGACACAAGAATTGTATTACGGTTATCACTATATCTATTCGTTTGAAAATTGACTGAGATTTCGCGATTTTATTTGAAACAAAAATTGATTACCAGTTACAAGATATTTTATTTTTAAATTTTATTCCGAAAACTTTACATAGTATGAAACAATTTCATTAGAAAAAAATATGCATTAGGTATATCTCTACAAGCAGCTATTTTTCATACAGTTCCATACAAATTATTAGCACACATACATGTGCTAATAATTTGAATGAAAGACCTTTCGTCGAAACATGACGGCTGTCAGGGGGAAGGCCTCCCAAAGACCTTTCGACCGAAATATATGATGAATATTATGATAATAGTATATTATGTTTCTATTTTCACAACGCTTTTCATGTCTAAAAAATATTCTGCGTATAATGCGCAATATTTAGACATAAATGTTGTGATGATTCAGTGACATTTTATTTTTGAGAACGCGAAACTTTCAAACCGCGTTTACTGAAAACTTGCGATTCGTAGATACGATGAAACGTTTTGGTGCATCTGAGATACGATAGAGCATATCGCAGTCGGCGAGTTACGATACTCCGTTCTAAGGCTGCAGGAGATACGATGGATCTCACGCGCGCCCGGAGATGCGTTAGAATGAACAGGGTCTGCCGAGATACGATACTTCGCGGAGGACGCGAGAGTTACGCTAGTACATCTGGGACCCTTTCAATTACGCTACTGCGTAAAGGTCTGAGCGAGATAAGATAGACCCGCTCGGGACCATCGATATGAAAGTATCTACCATTATGGTTATATTTTTGATGTTTCGTCCTCTGACTATGGTCAGAGTATGCTATGGAATAACAGCTATGAATGTATCCATATAGCGACTATTTGATGTTCTAAAATCCAAATTTTCCAAACTAAACATTTGAGTGCCAACATGTGTGCCAAATTTCATCATTAAATTCTAATATGCTCTAATATTATAATTATAATTACAAACATATTAGATATTATGATGAAAAGTATCCCATACGTTATTTCAAGTAATACTCTACATGTGTGCCAAATTTCATCATTACATACGATTTTGCTTGAATAGTATAATTTAAAAAAATATTAGATGGTAGATTCGACATTAGTAAAATATTTGATATTATGTTATTTTCTATTTTAATTATGTTTATTTCCTTTGTATTCTATAATCATTTGAATTTCATCATTAAATTCGAATTGACGCGAATACTTTAATTCGAAAAATGATAGATTTAAAATTAAATATTAGTATCATATATAAGATCATAAGCTATCTACTTGTTTAAATTTTATTTAAAGCCGTTTTGGCATGATTGAGTAACAAACAGACATGTTTACAAACTTTCAGATTTATAATATTAGTTAGGATATATATACTAAATTGATTGAAAATGTTTCATTTATGAACGTTTTATATGTTTTAAACGAATCTCGAATATATTTATGGTATATATACATACGTATCTATAGTAAATTCATATATACTATAGTGATGTATATTCAGATATACATATAACATACCCTAAATATATTCGGATTTCATATTCAAAATATATGAAACGTTCATTAGTGATGTATATTCGATAAATTGTATATATATCTGAAATGTATTTTTTTATATACGTCAGCATATTTCCTCCAGTATATTCCCCAATATATAAAACATTCATTCAGTTTGTATGTCTGATATATTTAATATATATATTAAATGTATTTATATTTATATATCGCGGAGGTTCTGATTTATATCCAAATATATAATTGACATATCCAATTTTTCGAACAAAATATATTTTATATGTTTTATATATCTTTTGATATATTTCTTGTATATTTTATTTCCATGAGGGACGAGATAACAATATTAAATAAACTGGAAGTTTTCCAGTATTCTAAAGAGAATATGGCAAAATTTTATCATACTATATACTACTATTATATATAATCATTCTACTATATAACATTATGTTATTACTGCCATATGATTATTAGATTCAATGTATTGTTAAGATGCAGTGTTTAGGGTACTATATTGTTTTTATACTTTTAGAAATCTCAGTATCTCCATTATATTTAGATTTGGTTTTTGGCTAATCGTTTTACATCACGTAGTTGCGAGAAGATTAGTGGAAAAAGATGCTATTATTGCAACGAATTTGACTCACCGTAATCGCAAATCGCCAAGGTTTAAATCGTCGCTCTTGTTGAGAAATACGAAGGCATTGGGATTGTAGATTGGCTCTGCAGTTGGGATAGAAACAACCGGTTCGAGCACCTCGTTTATGATGTGAAGAACCTGTGACAAAATACAGCGAGAAATAACAAAGATTAATCTGAGATGTTCTCATTGCGTCGAAATTAGTCAAACAAATCAATAGCGACATCATTATTTATCGAGAGGTCTTTTTTAACGCAATAGTCAGTTGCCTCTACGAGGACTGACAACTCTTCGACTGCTGCTGTTGTTTATCCGATCCCCATCCTTAAGGTGGAAACCATCCGACCGGAAGTATAGAACAATCAGCTGATACGGGGTTAATTAAGCCTAAGGGTTAGTTTCGTTTATGTTCATAAAGCCGGCGACCTATGGAAAGCACGTCAATCTATACGGACGCTCGGAGGAATTTTAAGACTGTAAAATGTACCGCGGTTATCTACACTAAGTTAGATAGACGAAGAGTGGAGTATTTGCATTAACATTGAATTAATTGGACGACGATTATTTTTTCATATAACGTTCCAAAATTTTCACTAGATACTGTGATTTTTTCTTTCACCATCGAAAATAAACGTTTGTGATTGTATAGGCACCTAGCATGCGTAGTATGTGCTGTTTCAACACGCCAACACACTTATTTTTACAGTGCTATGCGTAAAACAACGGAGCAAAACCAGGAACTAATTTTTTTTAAATTATGACAATAAAGTATTGTTAAAAAGTTGAAAAAGAATACATTTGAAGTAAAATCCTGATGTTTCGTCTGGTTCATCATCTAACATATACATCTTTAATTGTTACACAGGATCCTATAAACATAAAAGTTGAACAAGGATCTATATACATTTTTGTTTATTTTTCCTTCTAAAAACAATTGTAAAAAATATAGTATCCAACTTGAAATGCCCTATACTCGAGTGTATATACAGAAATATAAATCGGCTGGCAACGAGCACGAAAGCATAAGCCCCGCGATTCAACTCTCGAGGAGGTAAGGTAGATTGCGCCATTTTACCAGGCAGCCGTCCGTGTATATATGGCATTTTGTTTCTGTGACTACAGTTGGAAGACTTTTATTTTCTGGTAGTCACTGGGTAGCAAAAAAGGGAATGGGGAAAAAGGGATGAGGGTCAGGGACGGAAGAGGGTCGCTGCCCTTGTTGGTTCTGCAGGCGTGGGTGTGTCCCATTTATCCACACCAAGGTTGAGAGCTTTTACCAGAGCGAGCAACCGAAGGAATGGAGAATGAGTTAAAAGGAAGGCTAAGAAGAATAAAACAAGAAAAAGTTTAAAATGAATGGAACACGCAGATAGTCTCTCCTACCCCCAACTTCAGTAACTAAGTTTTTTTTTAAGAAGCTCACTCGTTCGCCCTGATTTCAATCGAGTCCAAGTCTCTTTGCCATGCAATTTGGCCGGCGAACGTTATCATTCTGTAGACTTGGTGACTTACAGCTTTTACTCTTGTGTCTTGGAGGGTGTTAACATTTTTCCTTCAGATTTTTAGTACTGCCACATTGGTGGTTGGGAGTTTTTGAAATTGTTAAAGTAAAAGATTCGGTAATATTGTAAATTTACAACTTGCATATCCCTTTCTTATCACTTCATTTCGCTCACACGGTCCCCAGATAAGCGACGGGTTTTTTCAATGTCGGCTTCCACATATTTCAACGAATGTTTCTTTTTTGAAAGAGATATTTTTTCTCCTTGAAGAAGCTTTGTGAACAAAATTAAATGATAAAGCAACAATGTGCAAGTTTTTAATGTGCGCGATGTCTTTTCCAATGCATTTCTCCAGAATGGTCTATTTATGTAAAGATAAGATTAATGCTAAGTAAGGTGTCATGTTTACTACATTGTCTACAATTTCAATCGTTCTTTAAACCATAAACCCCGAAGTGATTGCAGCCAAATTTCATGACGAAAAGTCTTCAATGATATTCCCTTAATCTACAAATATTCAGACAGCAATTTCAGAACTTGACGAATTTCAAGCTCTTACTGATTTTTCTTGATACAAAACATCTAAACTTAATTATCTCTTGATTATATAATTAATTTTCGCAAAATTCAATACGATACATTCTTCAAGGGTTTAATTTGAAGAAGGTTAGGGCGCTTCCTGGCCTTTAAAAAAATTGTAAATTTTATAGAATCATTGCAGCTTTTATCACCAAACTCAATCCGGACAGTTCATCAGTAGTACTGTTTGTGTGTAGAAAATGTTGTCCTATTATCTTAAAGTTTGTCAAAGTTAAAGCGCGAACAAAACAATGATATGCTGGAGCGCGAACACAAAAAAATTGAAAATAAAGATAATGTCACCGTTTTGGCACATCCCAAATATATTTTCATTAGAATGTAAAAAAAGTCCACTAATACGCGCCCTCGATGAGAAAGCGAGAAAATATAGTTTCTAAAATTCAAAACTGTGCGTGATGTCGAAAAATATTTATATTCATATTTATTTTTATAAAAGTATGTCTAAGCACCGACGCCGAATGGAATTTTGAGAACTAACAACTTAAATTCGCATCGGCTCTGCGACTCCGTAATATACTTTTTCGCAAATTTGCTCTCTCGTAGTCACGAAGTTTCCGGTCGCGTACAACATGTATGAGTTTAAAATGTCTTCGTAAATGCTGCATATTGCACTGTACTATGTAGACTGTCATATACGATAACATCCCACATGCCGGAGCATCGAACCCATGCCCCAGGCTATTTGTCTTTCTCAAAGTTGTTCCGACATGTGCACGAACCGGCAGGAAAAGGCTCTTGGGAAAGGAAGCGGCTAACACCAAGTATATTAATGCCGTCTGTAAAAGTGTCTAAGCTATGGTAGTCACATACGTTGGTACCTTTCAAAATCGTCGGCGTAACCGAAAAAAATGGAACGTTAAGTTCTAGTTTTCCCACAAGATCGAAAGTATTGTGACGAAAGACACAAGTAGACTGGTGACGGTAAGTAATGCCAGCAATTATTATCCGAATAATAATAACAAATTTAGATTTACCGGATCATTCTCTTCCACGTAATAGACCGGGAATGCTAAAAAACCGTTTATTACTGTGTACACTATTTGGGGAAGGCAGGTAAGTACATTTTTCCAACCCAAACTTCTATACGGGCAAGCCTATTTTTTCATAGATTCCTTTCCATTCAAATTTATTCAACCGGCCAATGTTTACTATTTTGTATGCAGTGGCCATACAATTGCAACGCACTTACAATAATTGTATCCGAAGTTACTTTATTAATTTCAAGTGCGTTTCTACTCTTTCTTGTTCTCTTCAACATTGGGAATCATTAGAATTCTTCTGTACCCATGACGAAGCAAGATTACTTGAGTAGTTCACTTCTTTGGAACGAACGACGTGTAAATATCTTCAAGCCAAACGAAGTACATTGCGAGTGACAAAATAGCTAAATTTAGTTATCCTGCTGTGGAATGCAAATGCCACCGGGAGCTGTGGGTATAACGTCCTGTGCCAAAGGATGGGATCAACCAGTGGCGAGGATCAGTCGTTATCTACTGGACATATAGAGAGATCACATCTCTAGCTTGGGGACTCGTTTGAATAACGACTGCGTTGACTATATATGTACTTTTATGCGCACACGTAAGCATGCGCGCATCCACATACACGCGCATACACATACAAGTCAAATAGGTCACAGTAGACCTCTTACCCTATTCGATGGCATTTGTAGCAAGCCAGAGAAACCCACTCTCACCTAATGTCTTTCTTCAAACCTCTGGTATATACAGCGCGATAGTCTCGTTCACTCGGAAACTAATTGTTCCTTAAGGTCAGCCTTGGACTGCACGGCATTTTTCGCAGCCTGTCTCCTATATCCCGTGCAGAAATGTGACTGGGCATTTCCTACTTTGAGTCGGGCCCTGGCCAACCTTGCCTCGTCTGATTCACGTGACCGGGCCCTTTCATGGAACAGACCGAGAAGATTACAAAATCGTTTGTTACGGCTTCACACTTGATGTTTGAAAATCTGAATTTTCTGGCCGGAATACATTGCGAGCAAGTACACTGTCACGTAAAGTGTACCCGGCTAGAAAATTAACATTTTCTGAAAAGTGGAGCCCTCTGTTAAGAACTGTGAAAAGCTGCTTTGCTTTTTACTCCAACGAAGATATTTATAATCGATTAGGATGAAACTATTACACCTATTGTAATTCGATTTACTATTATAAACATTTTTTATCAATGATAATCAACGAGAATAACAATGCTTATCGAAAGTAATGATGTTACAACGAGTATTCATTTGAACGTAACGAATAACCAAATTATCTAATGAGACAAAAAAATTAAGCAGATGTCTCATAGTTTTTGAAATCGAGGTCGCCTTGTCGGGAAATATCAACGTTCCGGCCAGGAAGACATTACCTGAAGGTATTTCGCCAAAAATCCACCAGGTGGCTTCCAGCGAAATGCTTCGCGTAACCAAGATACCTTCATACAACGATAAAACTTGGACCCGTTGTTGTTATCACCTACAGAAGTGTTATGCTTACAGCGTGCACTTCCGCTTATGATTTTATGATACACGTATCACAAAATTAAGGGACAGTACTTTTTCCCGACTCAATTTTCTACACGGGTTATGTTTTCTATATCGAACAATTTCGTTGTCAAATTTCTTTATTTTATTCTTCGCAGAAGTCACCTTTTACATTCGCATTTGTCGGATCCTAGATTTTGGGTCTATTTCGTTATCTCGATTTGAGGCCTATTCTATTATCTCGATTTTTACAGCTATGTATTCGGTATCGAATACTATTAATGTCTAATCTCATTTCGGTTTATTAGTTGCAAATATCACCCTTAATATTCATTTTGAATCCGATCACTTTGTTGAATGTGAATATAATATTCAAATTTTGGTCTAACTGTCGGTTATAATATTACTATTTCCAGTTATCCTGATCGACAGTGACGATTAACCACCGTTAATTGAGTAAACGATATATTTATATATAGGCCTATATATTCTCTGATTTTATATATCATCTATTATCACTTGTTTATTCAATTATTATAACACAATTCACCAGTGACACAATATAGAAATACAGGGTGGACCATTTAACGTGACCACCCCAAATATCTCTGTTACCTTTAGAGTGACGAAAAAAATGTCAGGAGGTAATTTGATTGATTTCGAAGGGCTGATACAGTGGTGAAAAATTCATTTTTTTCAAGGTCGTAGTTTTCCTGTTCTCAAGGTCATCAATGGTTTTTCAAATGGGAACATGCTTTTTATTATTAAGACTTTGTAGCTGATATTCAGACGAATCCAACGACCTATGATATCATGACCTTGAAATGAGTTTTCACCAAAATACACGTGTAAAAACGGGAAATCGTGATGGTATTGACAATAAGAATATCCGAATAATCTAATTGAATTTTTTGTGCAGAAAATTTATTGTAACAAATGTTCGAAGTGATGGCCATTAACCTTGACACATTTTTGAAGGCGTCGGATGAATGATTCTCTTGACCTTCGAATAGTTTCTGGTGTGATAGCGGCGCAGGTTATCTAACGGATACAATAATGTCAATAATCGGAGATGTTTCTGATATTTGTAAATACTGGCATTGTAACGTAGTAAAACTGTAATAGAGTGAAGAATGTTTACCATCTACCAATATTAGAATCAGTAGACAAGTGTATCCATCCAAAGTAACATGTAATAACCTTATCGAAATGGTATTGTATAGTCAAGCAGAGAAGTGGACCTGCGCCACTATTACACCAGAAACTATTTGAAGGTCAAGAGAATTCAATATTTTCTGATTGTAGATATTATTCCACAACAGAAACACTTGCACCCGGATCCGAATTAATTCGTAGCTGTACAAAACATTGATTCAAACAGAAATTCACATGAGATTGTCATTGATTTTTCTTGCCGTTTTTTTAAGCGCATACAATAATTTTTTTTTATAGAATCGAGACGAATCCAATAGGAAAAACGATTTATTTAAATCATGTTTTATGTTTCATTATCGAAATAACGTTCACAATGTTCGGATTCGTTTACTGTGAGTGGCTTGAAGGATTCACCTCCCTCGATTTCGAAAGCAGCGTTTCAGAACTACTACTGCTGCAATGGACTATGCAAATAAATGAATCCAATGTTTTGCGCGATGTTTTCTGATTGTAGAGATTATTCCACAACATGAACACTTGTACTCGGACTCCGATTAATTCACAGCTGTAAAAACATTGATTCAAACAGAGATATCCATGAGATTGGCCATTGATTTTTACAACGTTGATAAAAACGCATACAATAAATGTTTTTTTATAGGATCAAGACGAATCCAATATGAAAAACGATTTATTTAAATCATGTTTTATGTCTGATTACCGAAATAACGTTCACAGTCTTCGGATTCGTTTCCTGTGAGTGGCTTTGAAAAATTCACCTCCCTCGATATCGAAAACAGCGTTTCAGAACTACCAGTGCTGCAGTGGACTATGAATATGAATGAATCCAATGTTTTGCGCAATGTTTTCTGATTATAGAGATTGTACCACAACAGGAACACTTCCACTCGGACTCAGATTAACTCTCAGCTGTAAAAAACATCGATTCAAACAGAGATTTACATGACATTCAGCATTGATTTTTTTTAACGTTGATAAATACGCATACAACAAATGTTTTTTTATAGGATTGAGACGAATCCAATATGAAAAACGATTTATTTAAATCATGTTTTATGTTTGATTATCGAAATCACGTTCCGAGTGTTTGGATTTGTTTCCTGTGAGTGATTTTTTAAAATTCACCTCCCTCGATACGAAAATAGCGTTTCGGTGGATTATAAAAATAAATGAATCCAATGTTTTACGCAATGTTTTCGGATTGTAGAGATTATTCCATAACAGGACCACTTGCACTCGCACTTGGATTAATTCCCAGCTGTAAAAAACATTGATACAGAGATTGACTTGAGATACGAAACTTATTTCTTAAAAACTTTGATGCATACGCATACCATAACTGTTTTAAATGTGATAATACAATAAAAAAATGTTCCGTGTCTGCTTTTAATTCATTTATTCTCTACTTTTCAGTGCTTTATTATTGTTTTTCCGGATATTATTACTCATCGTATTAATGTTTTATATTTATTTTGAAATGGGTTCTGTATATTCTTTTTTCCAATTTTGCATTCATAATTTTCGTCCTTTCAACATTTTGGATGCCTGCCTTCACGCCGCAGTGGCGACGTCTCAGCGCTATTTTTCCCGAGGTTCTATCGCCTCACGAGTTAGAAATAACTCGTGACACATCAGTCTGAAATGCGTTCGAAAATCCTCCGATAACGGTAACTTCACAGAGCAGTATACGCATGTCCAGGCATTAAATGCAGGCAGTGTACTACGATTGTATGAAACGTGTTATGATTTTTGTTGCAGAAACGGATTTTCAATCGGCAAACTATTGGATTGTCATCAGCGAAAGAGCACATAGCAAAGACCATGCACACTATCATCGCAAAACCTGTGAAATTGCACTACACCGTCTGTGGCAGAAATGTAAAAAATACGGACGGAAAACGCAATTTCAGTACGACTATGACTTTTCGTATAATACTATGACTTTTCGTATAATACAAGGTATATGACGTAAAATATATATTTTACGTCATATACCTTGTATTATACGAAAAGTCATAGTCGTACTGAAATTGCGTTTTCCGTCCGTATTTTTTACATTTCTGCCACAGACGCTGTAGTGCAATTTCACAGGTTTTGCGATGATAGTGTGCATATATATATGTATATGATCGATGAAGTGATATCGAAATAAAAACTGAATAAATAAAACTAATCTTTTTTTTGGTTGTTTCAGCTTTGATACTCGAGAAATTCGATGGACACACACCGTTGGATATACTTCCGATTTTGAGCCGATGGTTGACCGGAGCCGTCGATAGAGAAGGGGGTCGCGCTAAAAGAAATATCATCGTTTCGAATAGCAATGCGCAAGTCACATCCGATCTTTCATGTATCCACATATATCAGTTTACCAGTTTTTTATTTTTCATTAATATTTTATTTGCAAAATAATTTCACATTTTCAGTTTTTCATTTTGCATTAAAATTTTATTTGGGACATAATTCTAATTATCGTATTATCTTATTATTATTATACTTATACTCAATATTCTCTTATACCAAAATTCACTCGCTTGAATAATAAATTATAATAATTGTACCTGATTTGAATAACAATAAATTATACAATTTATGTAATTCCGACAAAGTATTGTATTTATTGCTACTTATTGCCATATATATTAACAAAAAGCTAACATAATATAATATTGGTCGAAACTCGGGGCATTATCGAATCAGTGTTGATAATGGACTGGACAAACGTTAGTACGATATTGATTAGAACTTGGGCCAACGTTAGCATAAGCGTCGGGTCTGTTTTAATACCAACGCTGGCACAGTATTGGCTGAAATTTGGGCCAACCTTGGCACTAGTCTCCAACCTGTTATAAAACCAATGTTGGTACGATATCGATAGTCAATCTTGGCCCGAGGATATCATTCCGACAATGGTATATTAACCTATTAACGCCGAAAAATTGTGATTTTTTAAATTATATTCAAGCCAATTTTTTTATATTAAAAAAGGAGAATTTAAAAATAAAACTTATGTTTCCCAGTACTTGCAAGTATGCTCTTTCAGAATTTGGGGTCGAAATTTAGTTTTTTTTCAATTCGAATAATAAATATGGCAGCAGTGAAATTAAAAAAAAATAGAGGAAATGTAAAAAAAAAATTTTCATGATTTTTTTTTCTCATTGAACCCGCAGAAAAATTTCCTATTTTTATCAGGCATGAGTGCACAAAATGGTGATAGTTTAGCTGTATATTTTTTAAATTCGTCCTCATCATTTTTACTTCCAAAATGGCGACTTTAACGTGAAAATCCTAGAATATCCTTATCCTCAGCTATTATTTTACGTTTATTGAAAAATTGACAACCTATTATGAGTGTAAATAATAATCATTAAATTCATTCATGTTTTATAATAGAATATTATATTTTAATGTGACGAATAAAAAATGACGACCGCAGAGGCTCAGGATCTTCGATCTTTCTATATTTTACCTTGTTCTTTTGTGCAGTCACTCAACATCATTTCTAATACACATATATATTTCTATCTATGTATGTATGTTGTCAATAGTTAAACTTATAGTTGCTTATTCTACCTCCAACGTGACCCAGAGAAAACGTCATGGACGTGGTAGAATTTGTTTGTCCTTTGAGGTGCTTGCCTCTCACTTCTTGGGGTGCTTGATTTGAGTGAGTCCCCTTGCCTCTCACATCAAAAGAGAAAGAAATTCACGTCGTTTTCTCTGGGTCGCGCTGACAGTAGAATAAGGAACTATAAGTTTAACTACTGAGAAAATACATACATAGATAGAAATATATATGTGTATTAAAAGTGATGTTGAGTGATGAACTGTACAAAAAAACAACGTCTTCAATGAGAAAAAATGTAAAAAAACCTCAATTTAGACCCCAGATTCTGAAAGAGCACCCTCTCCAGTATTGGGAAACATAAGTTTTATTTAAAAATACTCTTTCTTTAATATAAAAAAATTGGCGTGAAAATAATTTAAAAAATCAGAATTCTACGGCGTTAATGGGTTAACGGCGTGGGTTCGAAAATTTCAAAAAATCCATTTTTTATTCAATTTTATTATTTAATAGTACAATATGTCTAGAATATTTTCCCAAAGTTTTAAGTCAATCGGAGTAAAAGTCCAGGAGAGAGAGAGCCTTTGGGAATTCCCCCCGTTGGGAAAGACCGGCCGGGAGGGACGTAGGTATATGCATTTTTCTCGAAACATTATTTTTTAAGTCGGTGGACACGATTTCTCAAAAACTAATGCACCGACCTTATTGAAATTTTGCAGACTTCTTCAAAATATCATTGACTAGTGATTGAACGAAGGTTTTTTTTCGATTACAACTAATTTTACAAGCCTATACGTAGTGTAAATTGTACCGAAAATTGAACTATTTTGCATACAACTCTGCCAAAAATTCTAATTTCAATTTTTTTAAAACCCTTCGTTCAATCACGAGCTATACTTATCTACTAACAGAAAAAAATGGTTTTTGAATTTCAGATAAAGCTATCATGAGTTATCCTGACCACTACAAGGACACTTTTTTTTAGGGGTCCTGGAAACCGGGTCCCACCGGCCGAATTTCCCAAATTTTTAGATGAAATTTTTAAAAAATATTGTTGAAATGTTGCTCTTTTATGTGCTTAACATTTTGAATAAAATAATGTATATATTATATTTTTAAAAATAGAGAAAATATGCTTTTTTTGGCTTCGAAACCCACGTAACCCCTTAATGAACCGACACTTATGCCAGGGAATGACCACCCATACAGGAGAGGCGGTTCAGTAATGTGCCACTGTCGAACCAGTTATAAATTGTTTCGTTTGCGTATGGCATAATTCTCAGTAGCCTAATTCATATTCTAGATAATAAGAAAAGTTTCTATGAAAGATTTATTGCAACCGAATCAGCGCTTCTGGAGTTATAAGCGGGTGAACCAATGTTTCTTTTCAAAACGATTTTTGTACTCCGTTTTTTGTATAAGTGATCTGCAAAAAAATGTTGTTAAAATTACAAAGATACTGGCAAAACACTTCTTACATTTTGATTATATGCCAAATTTTACAGATAAAGCAAAGAGAATAATGATCCGTAATAGTACATTGTGCAGCACGGAGGCAATGTGAGACTTTTAACGCCGAGGACGATGTTTCCAGTACGAGTCGTAGACGAACGCGTAAAGCGAAGACGAGTACTGGAAACATCGCGCAAGGCGTAAAAAGGCCCACCCTCCATGGTGCACTCGAGACTTTATATTACAAAACCATGTTTTACGAACCTTTGTATTGTTAACTACCTATTGCGCCAAGCACGCACAGAAGCTGTGTCGCACACGAAAGAGTATTGTGAGCGCCGCGCGGGGGGTAAATTATTCCCCAAAAACAAAAAAAAATGTTTTCAAATGCATTAGTATATTTAAATGTATTACTTCGTTAATAATTTATGACAAGGCGATATCGACGATACTTCATTTCAATCTCACATGAAAGTCGGGTTTCGTTTCTTCCCATAAATAATTCCTCAACGTAAGTAGTTCCTCGACCTAACGACTGATAGCAGCAGCTCTGACGACGGTGTACTACAATGCACGTGAGTCTGAGAAATGCACATGCGCGGAGTACGAATTCGGGAACTTTTACGTACTAGGAGATGAAAGTGCTGCTTCGCATACTCCCTACCACTAATCCATGTCGACAGTCGCTAAAACACCTGCTTTATCTACCGTTCACACGCACGAAAAAGCGAGGAAAAGATGGTTACGTTATATAAAAACAGTTAATGAAAATCCACAAATTACACACAACTCCCGATCAATCCTAAATTTTTGTTCTGTTGTTTTTGTACCCGTTTGTTATTGCCGTTTGATTGTTTAATATGAAAGTTATGCTGCTTATTCGTATGCTTGTTTATTGTTATTATAATAACCTACATAGCGTAATCAATAGGCTAAATCATTTTCAACTTTATACATCGAATAGTGTATGTGCGATCGCTGTCTCCATGTTGGAACTCAGCTACGGGCTATTTAGGCAAAGCATAGGGAAATGCGCTTCAATAGATTGTTCAGCATCATACTCCGAAGACTTTCCTAGTATGGTGCTGTGTTCGAGAGGACAAGACAGCAGAAAAAAGATAAATACTCTTGGCATTTTTCAATATACACTGCTTAGTAGAAGTCTGAGAACATCACCCAAAAATAAAATAAAATCATATATTCCCATGTGTTCGAGGCACCTAATACAAAGAAATAGTATAAGCATAGGGGAGAGTGGTCCTGAGTCGGCCCACTAAGCCTTTTGTCCGAAAACAGAAGGTAAATCGGATTTTATAGCGCTGCTAAGTGTTTAGTTGCGTACAGCGATCGTTTGGCTACAATTCTGTGTCATTTAGGAAGGTGTAGTGTGGCGTTTACAGTCGCAATGCAGTGCGGAGTGAAAAGTACGTCTTGAACATTTCTCAAAATAATGTTCCTGAGTCGGCACCCCCCTGGTCTTGAGTCGGCACCCCATTTTTTTCGCTCGAATGCAGGAAACAGCGCAGATTCTCTAAGTTACAACAGGAAATGGACAAATTTTAACCATTCAGAAGAATAAAACATGCATTTTTTCGTCCAATTTTATATGGAAATATTTTTCGGGTACAATGTTGAAAATGAAAAAAATATGAATTTTGATTTGAATGAAAAAAATTAATTGAAAAAGGGATGATCACTCGCTATCGTCGTCAGGTTTGCAGTACGTGGGGCGTACTGAACTCTGTAGCGAACGCGACCGCATGTGCAATCCACTTGTGGAGGGCTGCGGAGTCTGGCGTTCTTGTCCCCGTATTTTATCTTTTGTGTCTTGCGTTTGAAATTGCGTCCCATGATTATAGAGCAAAAGACCGAAAATGCAAAAAAAATAACAATAACAGAAACAATATAAAAAAGCAACAAGATAAAAAAAATTGGTGCCGACTCAGGACCACCTGTTTGGTGCCGACTCAAGACCACTACGACTTTCTACGCGTTTCACGTGATTACGCGCGCGAACAAATCCGAATGGAAAATCTACATAACCAATCAATTAGAACATTGAATGAAGAAACCAATGCACTCACTCATTTCAAATTTTTGAAATATTTACATATCTGTAGCTGCTTCAGAATGAATGACGAAAATAAAATTCTGTCACAAACGAAAAATATAAACGCGCTTACGCTGCGCAGCACAATCCAAACTGACAACTGTAAGCATAATTTACGTCAGTGTTTACCAACATGGCATACGACAAAATAATTGAGCCGACACGCACGCCATCTCTGAGGAACACCATGATGCCGGCTCAACCCGCAGTGCCGACTCAGGGCCACTCTCCCCTACACAAATAGGATATACGTGTCGTTTACATTACACAAATATTGAAAATAAAATTCGAAAAATACAAGTTTCTGAAACCAATCCTCATCGCGCCTCCCGAATTGAGCCGATAGAAGCTTGTTTACAAGGTACTGTTGCGTGGTGTGAGTACGATACACTCTATTGACACCATTATTAAGTAGGTATATGTCCACAGACTTCGTAAACGAGCAATCACATTCTCCGAACCATCAAATTTACTGAAGTTATGTGTGTTCCCACTTGTGGTTTTCACTGTGTGGTTTTCATTTACTTATGCTACAATGCGGCGAAAATATAAGGAGCTCGGCGTTGAAATTAGATCACATGTGTCTCTTTTAAGAGATCTGAAGTGGTCCCTACGAAAAATTTCTGCAAAGTTGAAGATATCACTAGGCTTTATTCGAGCCTTGTACAGGAAGGTGAAAACTGGCTCAAACACGACTAGAAAAAGGACCAGTGCTCCTAGAAAGACATCAAAACGTGAATATAACTTTATTGTTCCACATTCCAAGAGAAATCGAAAGCTAAGAGCTCGAGAAATTGCAGCCGCGTTGAACGGAGCAAGGGCAGACTCAGTGTCATTCAGGACAGTGGCGCGACGTTTGTGTGATACCCGTCTAGGAGGCAAAGTGGCTGTCAGGAAACCTTTCTTGAGGAATATGTTGCTAAGAGACTTAAATGGGCCAAAGGACATAAAAATTGGATAACGGATCAATGAAAGAACGTACTTTGGACCGCTTTGGACAAATGAACGCTTCCTTCCGGAATGTGTGGTGCCCACAGTGAAGCATGATGGAGGTAAAGTGATGGTTTGGGGCTGTAACAGCTGTTTGGTGATAACAGAGCCAGCGATTTAGCCAAAGTTGAAAGAATTATGGATAAAAACGCCTATCATAGGGTTCTGATAAGACATGCAATACCATCCGGAACACGAATTCTGCATCGTGGGTTCATCTTCCAACAAGATAATGACCTAAAACATTCTTCTTTGCTGTGTAAAGACTATTTGAAAAAAAAGGATCTCTGGTGCTATAAAAATCATGGAATGGCCACCTCAGTCCCCGGACTTGTCTCCAATTGAACTTTTATAGAAAAAGCTCGACAAAGCGGTACGCAACGAACACCCCACCAATCGGGAAGGGTTATGGACAGCCCTACAGGATTCGTGGAAGATTTCAGCTGAAACGCTGGAAAAATTGATCGCAAGAATGCTCAGAATCTATGCGGCAGTTATCAGAGCTAAAGGTCGTCACTTCGATGAGAAGCTATTATAGCCAAAATTCAACTGTACGGGGCAACGTATCGTATGTTTCATTACTAATGCGCACTAATATCTCGTGATATATTATTTCATGATAAATACCTAAGTCATTTTGTTTTTTTTGGCATAAAAATTGTGTTTTTCCTACCTGTTCTCAGACTTCTGACAAGCACTGTAAGTCATTTGCACAACTTACAGTTGCAGTGGATGTGTAAAACTGAAGATCCGAATGTTCTACGAAGTCGTAGGATTTTTACATTGTTATTATTATTTGTATTGTTGTAATTGAATGTCTGTGGTGCTACACAGTGAGAAAAATTTTCTCTCTCTCTCCCTCTCTTGACATGGATGACAGAAACATTTTCCATCTTCTACTCCGTTTCGAACATCTCTCTTATCTTTTAAATTTAACCTCGAGTGATAAAATCGCTACCGCAGGGCTCTCGTTGAACACGAGCTGGAGCTTTTCGCGTCAACGTTCGTCCCAAGTTATAATATATATGGTATGCAGATTTACAGAAGCCGAGCTCTCGACGGGGAGGGGACCGCATGAGCGGGGGGGGGGGGGGAGCAAAATTTGCATAAGAGAAAAATACCGAAAATATTTTTAACGAGTTCACTGATTATTTTCTCCGACACACTCTTCCATCCGAAGCAGTTTTCGAATGTTGCGAGATGCAAACAAATTCATACTCCCCATTATGCTAAAAAAAGTAAAAAAAAAAACGAAGTTTCTAATATTTCGTTGGTTTTTCCAATGTACTCAAACCGCCAAATCTAATTTCATGGAATTTATACTAGTTTTAAAGACACGAGAGTTTGAGAGTTTATTAACATATGTACAGGCGAGACTAAAAAATCAAGGATAACGAGTGATAGAAAATGTATCGTTCAGGTTGAGAAACATGAGAATCTACACGCCGGGGAAAAAAATGCCGGCTAGTAATGCCAAAAATCCGACAAGGACATTTTTTTGGATCTTGTCCAGTGACTGAAAGAAAAACTCGGCGCGGCTATAAGGACTACGGAAGTCGTTATCTTTGCGAATCGGTGAAAATGGTTTTTTTTATGTCCGAGAAATTTGATCCTATAATAAAAATAGCCCTAATTATTTTTGAGGAGCCGAACATTTCTCGCAATTTGGACATAGTTTTTTTAGGGTCTATATTCTTCAAGTTACAGCAATACAGAGTTCTTAAAAAATCTTTTCGTTTGAAATACCTTTTCACCGGTGTGTCACATGCTAAATGAAGTTATTGCGTATCTTGTATGGTACAACATTGTCTACATATAAAATATGTACTTTTTTGTGAGATTTATATGTCAGTATGTTTAGCGCAGCAAGCATCACCGTATAGGCTCAGAGCCACATGCATTTTTGCAGTAATATGTTTCTGCAATCTATGAAGGACTTTAGTAGCTATCTTGAAATTTAGTTTTCTTTGAATATCTTCGGCAAAGTTACTTCTACTCGGCAAAACAGGCTACAATTATCGGGAGATTTCCTACGATCTACATGTGAAACAGTTTTTTATAGGGTTAATATATACTCAGCATTACAGAGCGTGAAATTTTTTCGTAAATGGGTGTCTCAAAATATCTGTCGGACAGTTGATCGCACTCTGAGAACTGTTACATTGGTCTTACAATTCTCTACAAATTTGATTATTCACTTTTTTTCGTAGGATTGGTAGTTCAGGGTCTAAAAGTTCCAAAAGAAAAATCGATTTTAGTTGTATGAAAAAATACGTGTTAACTTTAAAGAGAATTTCTCACTTTATAAGATTCACGATAACTATTTTCAGTAAGTGATGAACAGTTAAGGAGATAGTTTTTAAAAATCATTTGCAAAAAAAACCTTTACGCGCTGTAATTCCAAAAATTGAAATCTTACAAAAAAGTTTCATAAGTATATGATAGAAAATATTCTCTACAACAATGGTTGTGATCGTGTTTATTGCAAGGTCAACCGCTTCAGAGATATTCAGCAAAAACTAAATTTCCAAATGGCGGCTGGACCTCGGCAGCCGCGCCATTTCGGTGTTAAACTCACGGGACATGATATCCGCGCAATATGTGAATAAAATTTGCTTTTCGGATATTTGTAGCTTAACTGTATCTGGCCCTAAAATAACGGTAAACGATGAAATAGTGCACCTAACTGTAGTTTATTGGCACACTAATCGTAACATAGCTGACGCAAGTATATTATTATTACTCTGCCAATGAACTCTTGTTGGTGAAATTATGTTATCTTTTAAGATGGTCGTTTGTTACGAAGGGCATACATTTTTCTTTCAACGGAAGTAACTGGAAGAGAAATTACTATTATAATTTATCTCGACCGTACGCGAATTCAAAATTCATCGAAATTGGTAATTTAATGAACGGGGCGATAAAATACCCGATTGCCTCGTAGTTCTGATATGTATTTAAAAACAGAGAAATTCGTCCCGATCTTAAAGTCTGATAGTGTACGATTATCACAAAAGTACGTATGAGAATCACTGCTGGGTTAATTTATCGCTACCTCATCCCCAACGTTCCGTGTAATGGCGTAAACTACGTTGGGGCTGACGTAGCGAGACGAACGAATCGGAGCTCTGCATTGAGATGACGACGATAACTCAACAGACGCGTCGCCGGCACTGAAACGCGATGTTACTATATATTCAGCAGATGAGAAATTAAACGCCCTATACCTAATGTGTATATGCATACTTTCGGAGCCTTCCAAAATACGGTGAAGAATTTCTTTGTATTTTAAAAAACGATTGAAACAAATTAAAATGATGTTTCCGTAGGAATGAATGTGATTGACGGACTTTCGAGGAGAAAAATATATTTTCACGCTGTTTTCTTCGCGTCTCTCTTATAAATAATTAATTGAATTTTGCCATAAAAATAAGTGATAAGAAATAACAAGCGCATCACTATCTTTAAAAAACAGCATGTTCCGTTAATGTGGTGATATAAAAATTTATAACGTTTACTTTTTTCCAAAATTTCGATTATTATTGAACATGAAGCGTTTCGAAAAATAAGTCTGTATTCGGATTCAAAATGAGAAGCGAATGGTTTTTTTTCGTCACTTCAATATAAAAATTATAAAGCTAATGAAGTGATTAAATTCAGTATTTTTTTTCTATTAGATCTATAGCAAAAGTTTGCACGTTTAGTATATACGACGTGTGGCGTCGCGACACCGCGGCGCCTTTTCGCCGACGTTTGTCGGAACCTGGGTGTTACTTCTCTTCCTTCATCTTATTTCTCTACAGTAATACACCCCCTTTCCATTTTCGTTCTTAGCTTTTACTCGTCCTTACCAATAGACATATATATATCTGTTGCACACACACACACACACGCACACACACACACGCACACACACACACACACACGCACGCACGCACGCACGCATGCGCACACCCACACCCACACCCACACCCACACACACAATACGTACCATTTCATGAGAAACGCCCCACTCTACGTCCGTTTCCATTAGAACGAAAAATGTGCAATTCATAACAATTCATAACATACGGGTAGAGAAGCAGTGGATTCGATAATGCGTGGATGGATGGAGGATGGTAAGAGACTTCTCTTAGGTACAAAAAAACCTTGAAATTGATTAACGGGGTTGTCATTTCTTGTTGCCAAATCACACTTCATCACGTGCCGCACGCGTATATAAGATTAATATTGAATCGATACTTCAGTAATTCTTAAAAAGTTACGAATTAATCTGTTTATCAAGCAGCAGCATTTTGCCAAAACTGATAATTATAAATATTTCACTCGAAGTATTTTTTGAATAGTGTGAAAAGTATGGCAGATCGACTCTTACCAAAGTAAAATCCATTTTTCGTGTTTTTTTTAACACTAGTTGTTTACCTACCACAACGATTTAACCGGATAATGCCCTATACCATGTTCCGGAAAGATATACTTTTCTCTTCTTTATAAGATAATTGATATAAGATAAGTATTCTCGCGCTGTCCGGTAATTTCGCCTCGATTCGCGTGTTTACAAAATCTCGCTTCAAGGTCATGGCTCGCGTAAATTCTATCGAACAATTGGGTCGCGCTCTCAAATTATTCCAAGAGTCAGTCGTTTCTCCGCTACCAAGCGGATACATCGGGTCTTCGGACACTCGCGCTGTTATGATCGAATCCCAGTAACTTATCTATTCGATCACCGTTTCTCAAAGACACTCGCGCCGGTTATGATCGAATCCCGGTCAATTATCTATTCGATCACCGATTCTCAATCAAGTGATTTTTCGATTCTCATTTTTTATTAAACGATAGCAAAGACAAGTGAACTGTTTCTTTATTTGAACAGCTCCGCCCTACTAACAGCATTTTTCACGGGGATCGTGGAGTCAATCCAGGTTTTCCATCAAACAACCATCTTCATGAAATATTTCCTATTTCCAATTCAAAGCGTTGTAAGTATAAAAGACGCGGAGACATTCTGTTACGGCAGAGAGATTAACACGACTATATAATAAAAGTTCCTAGTGGTTTCGTCATCCTAAAGAACTATATGGATATATAGAAAAATATATATACGCAGGGTATTCCATTTTAATCTTTTGATGCAAAAATTTTTAAAACCATGTGTTACTCGAAAAAATGTTTCCAGTAAACCGTTTCAAGGGGGATCTGATTATTCATATCTGCCATCTGATGGCGGACATGAATATTCTCTGCATACAGGCGCCTTTAAGCAAGATAGCCTCCATTTGAAAAAATCGGGGCTTTTACGTATTACCCTTCCAAATTGAGCCCTTTCTCCTATCCCTTCCTACCCGCACTTCGCTAATCTCACCTAACTTCCGTTGCGTCCACAGCCGTTTAAGCCACAATATACCGCATTTGCCGAGGGTACGGGGAAACTGTGGAAAACCCGTACCGGTATAGACCGCCCCATATTCTTCTGATTTTCTGGTGCACAATACTTTTACTCAGATATATAGGGGAGAGTGGTCCTGAGTCGGCCCACTAAGCCTTTTGTCCGAAAACAGAAGGTAAATCGGATTTTATAGCGCTGCTAAGTGTTTAGTTGCGTACAGCGATCGTTTGGCTACAATTCTGTGTTATTTAGGAAGGTGTAGTGTGGCTTTTGCAGTTGCAATGCAGTGCGGAGTGAAAAGTACGTCTTGAACATTTCTCAAAATAATGTTCCTGAGTCGGCACCCCCCTAGTCTTGAGTCGGCACCCCATTTTTTTCGCTCGAATGCAGGAAACAGCGCAGATTCTCTAAATTACAACAGGAAATGGACAAATTTTAACCATTCAGGAGAATAAAACATGCATTTTTTGTCCAATTTTATATGGAAATATTTTTCGATTACAATGTTGAAAATGAAAAAAATATGAATTTTGAATTGAATGAAAAAAATTAATTGAAAAAGGGATGATCACTCGCTATCGTCGTCAGGTTCGCAGTACGTGGGGCGTACTGAACTCTGTAGCGAACGCGAACGCAAGTGCAATCCACTTGTGGAGGGGTGCGGAGACTGGCGTTCTTGTCGTATTTTATCTTTTGTGTCTTACGTTTGAAATTGCGTCCCATGACTATAGAGCAAAAGACCGAAAATGCAAAAAAAATAACAATAACAGAAACAATATAAAAAAGCAACAAGATAAAAAAATTGGTGCCGACTCAGGACCACCTGTTTGGTGCCGACTCAAGACCACTACGACTTTCTACACGTTTCACGTGATTACGCGCGCGAACAAATCCAAATGGAAAATCGACATAACCAATCAATGAGAACATTGAATAAAGAAACGAATGCACTCACTCATTTCAAATTTTTGAAATATTTACATACCTGTAGCTGCTTCAGAATGAATGACGAAAATAAAATTCTGTCACAAACGAAAAATATAAACGCGCTTACGCTGTGCAGCACAAACTGACAACTGTAAGCATAATTTACGTCAGTGTTTACCAACATGTCATACGACAAAATAATTGAGCCGACACGCACGCCATCTCTGAGGAACACCATGGTGCCGGCTCAACCCGCAGTGCCGACTCAGGGCCACTCTCCCCTACACCAAAGTTTTAGAAGGAGTGGCCTTCCGTTCACTGGTTCATGCGCCAGCCGGTGCACCGCTAAGCGGTAACCGCTCCGAGTATTGGCCACTTGCAATGCTGGTTTACTCGAAGTATCGCCGAAGCCGAACCCCGACCGTACATCCACCAGTGGCGGTGAATCCTTTATTTTTTAGCCATATGCGTATTACATTTCGATACGAATTTATTCACCTACAATATGTTGCTCTTTCAAGCGCATTCACTATCACTCATTACCGTTTGAATTATCTATATGCGGGATGGTGAGAAAAAGTTTTTCTTCTGCATTTGGTGGGATGCTCTTCGTTTTTCCTGCTACATCCGATGGAGCTACCATAGTCTTATATCACTCACTACAACGCTGATCTCGCGAATGATCATTTCACTGGGATGATCGTTGCTTCGAGAGTTCGTCAATAAGCTATGTGCTGAAAACGTTCGGTCATTACAGCGATCTAATAATCGACTCGTTTCGAAACGAGTTTTATTGTAAGTTATTAAGAAATTACGTAAAAACATAAAATATCCTGTATCGTCATTGATCAGCCTGAGCACTATCATTGTGTGATACTTCGCTTCTTTTTTATTATGGACTCTGTTTCCTGATATTTTACGGCCAAGGTTCTTTTGTTTCAAGAGAAAAATTAGTTCGCCATAATATCTTTTATTGGGCGACTTAGAAGGATGTTACCGATGTATATTAATAAAATGTATCAGGGCAACTTTTGAGCGATAGGAATTATCATCTATCATATGATAAAGTAACTGTGAAGTGTCACGTCCAAGTCCAAGGATTATCCCGTTGAATATAAACAAAAAACTATTATTTCCATATTCAAGTTCAATGTTTTCAGCCTAATACAGAAGGAAACCATTTTCACTATATTACGCATAGGGAGCATTTAAACAATCTAATATACAAGTATATATAAAAGGCAAAGTCCCGGCTGACTGACTGACTCATCATCACCCATCCTACACCGCTAAAGGTAGAAACGTGAAATTTGGAGAGGGTGTTGATTTTATATTAGAGACATCGTTTAAGAAGGGGTTTCTCGAAATTCAACCCCTAAGGGGGTGAAAAGGGGTGGCAAATTTTTTATGGGAAATGATATTCCTTGCGTGTATCAACTTGAAACTTGGCAAATATGTTCCTTAGAAGGTGTAGAAGTAAACTAAGAAAGGATTTATCGAAAATGAATTCTTAAGGGGGTTAAATGGGGTGTAAAAGTTTGTATGGAAAATTATATTCCTTGCGCGTAGCAGCTTGAAACTTGGCAAATAAGTTCCTTAGAAGGTGTAGAAATGCACTAAGAAAGCATTTTTCGAAAATCCACTCTTAACGGGGTGGAATGGGGTGTAAAAGTTTGTATGGGAAATGATATTCCTCGCGTATATCAACTTGATACTTGAAACGTATGTTCCTTAGAAGGTGTAGAGGTGCATTAAAAGAGGATATTTCGAAAATCAACTCTTAAGGGGGTGAAATGGGGTATAAAAGATTATATGGAAAACTTTCCTTGCTCGTATCAACTTGAAACTCGGTATAAATATTTTTCAAATTAAATAATAAAGCGCATGTTTTAAGATTTTTTAAAACCCCTGGGGTTCTAATTCTAATGAAGTTTCTATGGGCCAAGCCGGCACGTAATATGGATAATTTTGATAGGCCAACATATTATACCTCGATTAATTCAAATTGGAGAGTGCCACAAAACTAACCAAAAAAAAATCGTCGGTTCCAATAATTTAAAAAAAAACGCATAAGAGTATTTAGTTGGAAAGATTAAAATGGGACACCCTGTATATAGTTATTCGAATATTTCTAGCAGTATATGTATAGTCTAGGAACGCATTTTTTCGAACTCGCGTACGTTGAATTAACAAAAACCTGAATGCGCGCATGCACGTGGAACAAAATTGCACCCATGTATATGGAATAGATGAAAAACATATGGTCTGTACAGTATGAATTGCAGAATTAAAAAAAAACGCATGTAATGTAGGTGTACGTAACCTGGCCCTGGGAACGAGAAAGAGAGAACGAGAACGGGCGGATGAAAAATTTGTGATGAAACACAGTTACAAACTATGTTTCATCACATGAAACTCGCTCGCGTACGAGCGATTTTTTATCCAAACACACACATACACACACACACGCACTCACGCGTCCATACACATGCAAACATACACGCACGCATGCGCGTGCGGTGCTTTCGGCACACGCTCGATATCCATGAAAGGTGAATCAAGAAGAAAGGACGAAAAAAATTAATTCGTTGACCCATGCCAAACGATTACAAGGCTCAAGACGCATCATGCATATTACAGATAGTTTATGTACAAGTATGAATACGGTGTTCCAAGCTGAATCAAGAGTCACATTTACACAGAGAGAAATGTATGATATCTTCAACCATATTTTAACCATATTTTATATTTCGCTGAGGGGACAACAAAATTTTATAGTTGTGGTTACTGCATAAAATATGGTACTGCTTATTGATATTTTAGATATGCTAGCTGCAACCATTAAGCTTACAAGCATAAATTGGTTATTTAATATTATACAATATAATAAGTTTCCATAAAATGTATATTTCCTTAAACTATCAAAAAATAATCTCCAAACATCCCGATAGTAAATACAATGAGAGAAAGTTATGGTATCTTCAACCGTATTTTCTATAACGCAATATTTTACAGTTATGGCTACTCCCCAAAAATATGGCACTGCTAATTAATATTTTAGTAGTTGCGTTAATTATGTTCATAGGTTAACCACAAATACTAAGTCTACAAACATACATTGTTATTTCGTACTATATAATATACTAAGTTTCCATGAAATGTATATTTCTTTACCCTATCAAAAAATACCCCCCCCCCCCTCCCACATCCTAATAGTGAACACACTGAGAGGAAGTTATGGTATCTTCAACTATATTTTAACCATATTTTATATTTTCCTAAGAGGACAACAATATTTTATAGTCATGGTTACTGCCAAAAATATAGTACTGCTTATTGACATTTTATGATTTGCATTAATGTTGCACATATGTTAACCGCAACGACAATGTCATCGTTTTATTTGTCATTTTGTTTCATAAATCAATGACCGTTGATAGTAATGATCGCCTCGCACTATACTAACAATTATCACACTAAAGTGTAGTTTACACGTTAAGCATGTTTCTATCGTCTCTCTACATCATATTCGGTAGTACTGTATTACAGTCCGGCTTCGAATGTATAAGTATAGGCTTTTTCTAAAGCCTGGATAGTAAAGTATGTTACGGACGGATAGTGAGAATAGCAATCACGTATAGTTGTCTCTTATTTTACTATGGTATCCTATACTATGCAATGCTTCTTCGTAAACCAAATATATGGTTTCTTATATACTAATATAATAATTACGACAGACACTACTATGGTCGTCCCTACTATTAATACGTATGGTAGTCCATACTATTAATACGTATGGTGGTTCATACTATTAATACGTATGGTGGCCCATACTATTAATACGTATGGTAGCCCATGCTATTAATACGTATGGTAGCTCATACTATTTATACGTATGGTATCCCGTACTATTAATAGGTATGGTAGCGTATACTATTAATAAGTACGGTAGCCCAAAATATGCAATGTTTCATATATAGCGGTCGTGTGTACTCATAGAAATGGTGGAGAAAAAGAAATGTGTCTTTTATATTATCTTTAAATCATAATTATATGACATCGAATATTAGTACAGTATCGATTACTTCTAAGATATTGAATACATAAATGGAATATTCCGGCCATTTCTGAATGACACGAGGATAGATGTCGTTGTGATGTTAACAACTTTGAATATCGGCCCAAGCGGTGTCTACGGCTAGGAAAGATTTACTGCTTATTATTGAATTCTCTTGAATATTATAGACGTACTTTTCTATAAACTTTCAAACAGCTTCGCTTTCTCTTTGATAAGAAGCAGATAATGCCCATATACTTTGGAAACATAAATGAACCGCCGCTGGGAGGCTGCTGCATTCATATTTGATGTTATTGATTACGACATATACGGCGGAAAACGATGTTCTGGACCCTATCGTCATGACGAAAGGTTGGAAAGTAAGGCCATATCGATTTAATTTTTGTTGCCGTTTTTCGACACGGTCTACGTAATCCCCTGATCTCTAAAAAAGGTAAGAAAATGAATGAATTATAGATATATATATATATATATATATATATATATATATATATATATACGCATAAACACATATATAGACGCACGTATTATATAACACATATAATAGATTGCCACCGACACTCTTATGTAGATTAGGGTGTCTCGAAAAAAATCATGATCTCTTGTTCTTCGAAGCAATATCATGAAGTATACAAAAAATTATGCCAAATTTTAGTGCTCTAATCAAGTCGAAATGGTAGCGCTGGTTAAATTTATTTCTTACTTGATTTAGACGAAATATTCGCTTTTTACATTTAAACTTGAATAACGCAAGAACAATTTGTGTTTTGCAGATTGGGATGAATAACTTTTGTTCTGGCTTTCATTACGTTATGAAGTGTTATAAGGTATTAAAGATTTTAGTGACATTATCTCTGCACAAAATACAGCTATTCAAACATGCATCTGTTGGTATGGCAGAAACGAAAAAAGGCATATTCCAGATAGGTGCAATTTGTATCCAAATAGTAAGATCGAAATTAGAGAAAAATTCTTTTCACAACTGCAAAGTCCAGCTTTACGAATTTTTCAACGGATAAACGAAATATTAATTATTTGTTGAGCTGTTGAAGTTTGAGCGAACCGTGTGAATTTTTTGTGTATTTTCAATAGAGATGAAACCAGTCATTTAGCGTGAGTTCTTAGACTTGAGTTAGAAGCTCATATAAATATAAAAAATAGGAATATAAATAAATATATGAATATAAATATAAAATATAAATAAATATGTAAAAAATAAATATAATATAAATATAAAACAAGTTATGCCAAGCTTGAGCTTTCTAACTCAAGTCAAAAAACCCACGCTGAATATTTTTATTCATTTTTTTCTCCATTCAAGGTACACAAAAAATTCACATGTTTCGCTCAAACTTATATAGCTTAACAAACAATTAATATTTCGACAATGCAATGGAAAATCCGTAAAGCTGGCCTTTGCAGTTGTAAAAAGAATTATTTGAATAAGGAAGGGTCGATATATATTTTTTTTAGGCACGCACACTTATGTGAATTCAAAGCTCATATCAATAAATTTGAAATTCGGAAAAATTAAATTCTAAAGTAATGAATATGTTAAATAACTGTGTATAACTCGATTTGCAAGACAAAAGCCTCCGCGACTTCTCCTTGCGATGGGCGCCACTTTGTTCCGGATTTTGTGGATATTCTAGTCGTTCGGAATAGATACGGTAAAGCCAGAAGCCCCAAAGTTGCTACGGTTCCTGGTTATGAAATTCAATTCAAATTTTATTATTATATTGAATAGACGAAATATTTGTTCAGCTTTGCAATTATAGAATTACTACAAAACTACGCATTGCAATCTCTTATATTTAACATAATGTAACGGAATAATCAGTATTTCACGTACCTTCGAAAATATTTTGGCAGATTCGTTTAACCTTTACATAGTTTACAACTTTTGCAGCGATCTCGGGCTAAACTTTCGTAGAAGTATGTTCATCGGTTGTTATTTGCGCTTCTGCGAAGTCGATCTGCAGCTGATTAAAAAATAATCGGTATTAGAATGGGCATAAAAGATAGAAATGACTATCCCCAATCTATTAAATTAATTATATATTATAATGGAATACCAATGAACTGCAGATGGAGGTCTTCAACACCGGATATTGGTCGCAATATTCTTGGATAGTAGTATCTTTCTTTCGGAACTTCGAAGTCTGCGGCCACAAACCTCTCAAATCCGGATCTTGTGGGGAAATCGCTTACAATTTTATGAGAGTCTCTGTCGTGGTAAACGGTATACTTGATGACGGCTCCTCATTTGCGGTGGGCAAACTCGATGATAACTTGGTGCGAATGTATCATCGAGCATTGCAATATCGATCCCACAATTTTCCACTCGCCAATCGTCGAGGCTTCGATCGGTACGGGGTGTAGTATATATTGGGCTGCTCATACGTGAAAATCGTGCTTATTTCATTGGCTCAATATAACAAATCAGCAGACTTTAATTTGTAAATCCATTAAGACTTCTATGAAGGGTAACGCTGGATCTATACGGACCCGATTGTTCCATCCCTTGTTAGTTTTTTGTGAACACCGTTTAGCATGCATTAAACCGTTAAGTAAAGATGCAACGAATAGCACACAGAATTGATTGAAACATGAAAAGATCTTTGGTTATATGGTTTTCTAGTTGCCAGCAGGTGATCGACAATTATTTCGCAAAGTTTCTTGCCATCGTTTGATGTTAGCCACATTGGGACCAATAAGGCGGAACACCATGGGTGTGATCTCAGTAAGCGTTTGAGTACCTTGGCAAGTTAATTGACAAATAAGGTTCGTTTAATATTTCATTCCACGACGTGCGTACAAAAATAAAATGGGACATATACCTCGCCAGTGTTACATCTGGGTTCTAACTTAAATGTACTTCGTGGACTCCCCATCGAATAAATCATATCTGAGCTCTTAATCGAATCGGTGGTTGATAAACTCACTGACTTGTCGAAACACTCTGTTGCTTTAGTCTAGAAAATGAGAGGAAGCTATAAATGTAAAATTTTTGTTCGATTAATTCTACGTACAATAATGTAATTCAATTTACCGATTTGTGAGAATTTTCGTTCTTGAAATTTGTGGCCCGGTTTTTTTAAATCTGACCTGATGCCCAACAAGCGGGATTAACTTTCGCAGCATCTGGTCGTCAAGAAAGAAGAACGCGTCTCTGTCAATTGTTCTTGCTCTACAATGTCAGAAAAAAATGTTCGTGATGTATACACCGACAAAGAACCCATGATATTTTGAATGAATACCATTGGCAAATAGAAAATGTTTCAGTAAAACGAACTCTAGTTTATTGCCAGGGCAATTATAATATAGTTGTATTAACCATATTATTGTTGTTCTCTCAGTTATATTGAGTTACTGTGTCACCTTCTGTAATGCGCATTTATTGCAAATTCCATGTACTTCCATTTCCGAATAGTATTAATATATGGCATGTGACTTTATGAAAGTGTGATGTTAATAACGCATGGATGAAATGACAATGATATATTGTTATCATGAAATGATGGTGAAATAGTTGATGAGATTATTAATAACATGTATTGAAGGTGGAGCAAAACATATTTCAGTACATATTAATTGACGTGAGCCTGCGCCTCGAGATTATGTATATACGGCATTTTACAAAAATCTGTGAACATTCAACCGTATTGAAGATCGATCTTTACAAACAAGAATGCTAAACGTACGAAACAATTTATGAAGAGAAAAGTAATCAAGAAAATTAACGCATTTATCCGTTGCTTATAAATAAATAAATGTTCATAACATATCCAAAACGCCCGGTTATCGTCATTCTTATCACAAAACAGGAAGTGCTTAGATTTTAAGGAAATAAAAATCATGCGGGAAAAATATGTAGCATTTGAACTCGAAACAACGCGAAATCGAATCAATCGAATCGTATAAAAGAGATTGGCCAAGCAATTAGAAAAATAAATAAAGGGGAGCTATAATACGTGGGAACAAGGTATTTTCATATACACGTACCTTTGAATATATTGATATATTCCGAAAGATCCCAAGACTTCAATGTTTCTTCAACGAAAGTGTCCGATGCATCACTTGTAGAATCCATTTTGAAGGCTTAATTAACATAGCCGCTGTACTTCGAATGCACGTTTGATTTTAAATGAGAATTAGATTTTTTATTATAGAATTAGATTGATTTTTTTAATTTAAATTAGATTTCAAATTAAAAAAAAAAATTAGAACACTGACTGGATTTAAACGCGTATACTGAATACTTGTATCTACTTTGTCGTCTGTATCACTTGTAACGCTCGGAACTGCGGACGTTAGAATGGCGAATTCGAAAGTCGCTCACTTTTGCGAACCACGAAATCTTTGTCTTCCAGTACTCAGTAGTGGGGTGTTGCAATAAAGGGTACCGTGCCCCTAGCACTTGTGCCTAGCACACTACCAAATCGCGTTTCTCGCCACTCGCGCGATTTGTTTACCCTCCGCCATGTAGGAGGGTAAACAAATCTCCTTCCAATGTCAAGGAGAAGCGGCCACTCTTTCTTTCGGTTGACTCGTTATCGCTATTTCTCGATCTTTTCTGTGTTCGATTTGAAACAGCTTATGCCGCGGTGCCTTCTTTCTTTTCGTGCGTCGAAAAGACTAGGGAAGATGAGGCATGAAAGTGTGTGTATCCAGTTCATTTGCCTATACCATTTAATATGGTTAACGGCACCAAATAAATTGCTGGATATTTCGGTCTCCTTTGTCTTTGATTTGAAACAGTGTCTGGGGCTGGACGCTCTTTCTTCGACTTTTCTGTCTTTGCGACCGTTAAGCCTTGTGAAAAGATATGAGTGTTAAAGACTAAGCAATCGCTTTAACTATTTCCGACGAATGGCATTATTTAGCGGGGAAGTGTGCATTTAGTATACTTGCTTGTGATATTTAATATGGTCTGGTATTTAACATGTGATATTTAACGTGTGATAATTAATATGTCTTCGGACATGTGTTTCACGTGCAACTGTAATCGAGATAGAAAAATTAATCAAAGACCACCATTCTTTGTATGTTCACCTGAATGGGAAAACATTAAAACCGAGACATCATCACGTGTTACATTATCCTAAAGTGATGCGTGAAGTCGGCCCATTACGCCACATCTGGTCTATGCTATATGGAGCTAAACATCAAATGTGCAAGCAAGGTGCTAGAGTTTCATGAAATCGAGTAAATATTTGCAAAACAATTGCAGTTAAAATGCAACTTAGTTTCAGCAAGGCAGTTTGGAAACATAGCTTTTTTGCTGATGTCATCGATTATCAAGCTTTCAAAACAACGTCGGAACAGTCTGATTGTATGGATCTGCCAATACTTAGTAGCAGCGATCGTGGATACCAGAAAATTAGAAAGTTATCGGTGAACAAAGGCAAATTGAAATCCGGTAATATACTTTTAATTCGTGTAGTAGATAATTTTCCCATTTTCGGCGAAATACGTCATATTTTGTGTAAAAGCAATGTGCTATCTCCGACCTTATCAGACTTTTCATTTATTGTTTCCGCCCTCAAAACAATCTGTCACAATGAACACTTGCAAGCTTATGAGGTTAGTCGAACCGAACAGATACAGCAAGTATCATTTCGATCTGCCATTATCATTCAAAATAATTATAAGATTCATTTAATAAACGGCAAACATTATGTCGTGTATAATTAGATAAGATATATAGTAAAAGTGCGGTTAGATACTGGCTACTTCTATAAACAAAATGTTCATTCTGTTCAATGAGAACAAATATTTATTTACCTCGTAAGACTTAATATTTTAATCATTATCTTATAATTAAAATGTACAATCTTTTAATTGCCGCAATAATAAATAAAAATGGATGAAAATAAATATTCTACTTTCTTTACTCACCTGATTGTAACACACTGCGTGAATCACCAGTTTAACATACCCTGACATGTTACATGTATGGACTACTATAGATGCATAGTAAAGTATGATCGCGCGTCAAGCAGGAGAAACACATATCAAATATTTTACTTAAACTTTAGTGAAGTGCTGATACTATTACGTCCACATAAGAAGAGTTACTATTTGCAATTTCGGATAAGCACATGTTCTGTCATTGGAATATGATTATACTGCCTAGTACTTGTTGATATTAATTCATATTGTACAAATCATTATTATACTTATGAAACGCAAGAAATTACGATAATACATGTAGCTTTGTGAAGATGTAGTATTTATTAAGATGTAGTATTTATCGTCATGAACAGAGAAACACAAGAGTACATATGGTTCAACTTACCATGTGTATGTGCAGCATCACTTCGGCATATTATCTTCAATTACGATCACAGCATTTGACACTGACATTTCACTATAAGATATCCCGAATGTAAATATAGCCATCAACCATTCATTATGTGCATAGTAACCTTACCTTATTTTCAATTACTCTCAATTCATAGCATGATTTACATGTGAATCCTTATTATATATAATGTTTGCATAACGATATTACTAAAATATAGTATCTTTCCTACCAATTTGTCTTCAAAATTTACGATCACTATTGTAACGAAGATACACAGGAGTACATCGTTAACCACGTCACTATTTTAAGTTATTCTTACCGTATAAAAATGCTTAAGTGCCATGCTTCCTAAATACGTCTGGCCTATTAAAATGTGGTGAACTGTTGTCCTACTTTTGCATTGTAACAAACATACTATGTAATAGTTTATGAGACATGCGTAGTTCCAAAAACTACCAAGTCAGGGTTGTTCATTTGCTCAAGCAAATGATTTACGTCTTCGCTATAAGTAAATATTACCATAACTTTTTTCATATAGTCACTTTTCATACGGTCTTCTAATAAATTACCATACGTGTGGTGATTGGTATGATAATTTATTTAGTTTACCATATGAATCGTCAAAACTTAAATACAATAGTAGGAGTTTAATTGCAACAGAACCTATCACAGCATTAGTATTTATGCGCCGATTTTGTGGTAGCATTGAATTAACCATATTCATATTGTAAAGCCTTTTACAATAGTTAATATTTATTTCGAGAATAATAGATAGTAAAACACGGCACCAAAATCGCATGTTTAGATATACTTTTTACGTATAGTTGTGTTAACCATATCATCATTGCGATGTCAATACAGTATAGTGAATTTTGCTATTCCCTGTTTTACCATCCGCGTTTTTCATAATGTCCATAGACTTTTTGCTCAGTGTGGCGTATCGTTTGTTTATAATATGAATTGCAGCATGTCAGATGATACGACCTGCTATATGCATATTAATGGGTGTCTGACAAGAGCTGAAGGCGAACTATGAGAAGAAGCTTTGAAATGATTTTGTATTTTTGGAATGCAAGAAACACATTATTTAACGGTTCATGAAAAACGCGTAGTTCTTAAAACCACTAATTTTAAGTCGAGGTTGCTCCAACTGCAATTCATTTACGTCTGTTCTGTAAGTAAATATTACCGTAATTTTTTTGGTATAGGCACTTTTCATAAAGTCCTCTAACAAATTATACTCAACTAAAGTTAATAGTTACCATGTGAATAGTAAAAACTTGAATACAATAGTAGAAGTTCAACCGGTACAGAACCTATCGTACGGTATACAGCATTAGCATTGACGTACCGATTTTGTGATAGCACTGAATTAACCATATCCATATTGCAAAGCCTTTTACAATAGTTAATATTTATTTCAGGGATAATAGATAGTGAAACACGCCACCAAAATCGCATAGTTAGATATACTTTTCACTTATAGTTGTATCAACCACATCGTGATTGCGGTGTCAATACGGTATAGTGAATTTTGCTATTCCCTCCTTTACCATGCGAGTTTTTTATAAGTCCCATAGACTTTTCAATCAGTGTGGCGTATCATATATTTATAAGGATTTGAACCATGCCATATGATACAACCGGCTATATGCATAGTAGTGGGTGTCCTACAAGAACACAAGGCGAACTATGAGAAGAACTGTTGAAATGATTTTCTATTTTTGGAATGCAACAAACATACTATTTACTGGTTCGTGAAAAACGCGTAGTTGCTAAAACTACTAAGTCATGGTTGCTCCAACTGCAAATTGTTTACGTCTTTTCTATCTGTCTAATTACTGTAACTTTTCTCATATAGTCACTTTTCATAAGGTTTTCTTGAAAATTATACTCGACAAATGTTAATGTTTACCATATGAGTGGTAAAAATTTGAATACAATAGTAGAAGTTCAACCGGGACAGATTCTATCGCACGATATACAGTATTAGTATAGATGTACCGATTTTGTAATACAACTGAATTAACAATATCGATATTGTAAAGCCTTTTAGCATAGTGTATAGTAATTTTGGCGATACTAGATAGTCAAACGCATCACCAAAGTCGCATGTTTCAATATACTTTTCTTTTATAGTTGCGTTAACCATATTATGATTGCCGTGACAATAAACTGTAGGAAATTTGACTGAACCCTCTTTTACCATGCGCGTTTTTTGTAAATACCATACATTTTTCTCTCAGTGTATGTTCATTTGCACATGTAGGCCTTAAGACTATTAAGGGGAAAATACATTTAGACGACGAAAATATATCCAATTTTGATAATTTTTTTGGAAAGCAACAACATTTTTGACATTTATGAAACTTTAGATACAATTCGTTACACAATTAAACTGCTTAAATAAATGTTTTCGTTGAAAATTATTGCAAAATGGCGTGATCTTTCAAGAAGGTTTTGGCGGCAGTTGTCAGTTTGTGGGAAATCCAACGACTTCAATATTCATCTGAAAAACATGAGCTAAGAATTTTTAGTATTTTAACATCCAAATCCTGAACGTATACCTAAGAAACATTTGCAAAGTTGAAGATTAAAAAAAATGAGACACTACACAACTTTCTTTTTTCTTTTACACAAAATCTTCGTTCTTTTTTGCAATAATAAAGTACTTTTTAAAAGTAATTGTCATAAATAAGTAGGTAAAAGTTCAAGGTAATATTGTTATTGAATTGTGTGTAAAATTTTCGCACGATCGGTTAACTCCTTTTAACGTTATGTATCCCACAAACTTAAAAAAAAGTAGTTTTGAGAAAAAACATGTGCGAAGTTTCGAACTACGTAAAATCAATGATTTCAGTTACCTACGAGCTAATCAGTGATTCCAGGGCTGGTTCTTGAGATGTTTAACTAACATGTAACTTAAGAAATGACGATTTTTTTATGCCGTTACATGTATTTCCCCCTTTAAGTGCTTTAAAATACTGTGTATTAAGTGTTCGGGCTTATAGTACTTCTGCAGTTGGAACGTTCAAAAAACACTATCTGTCATTCTTAAGGACGTTCTGTAGGCACACGTATGAGCTAAAAGCTTCGGCCGCAGCGTACAGTAAAATCCAATGCCTATATGATGTTGTTCGTTGTAAATTCTTGACAGAGCTTGTACACTCTGTAAGCCCTACACAATCACACCTCATGCTTGAATAGAGAGCGGCACTATAATCATGCGTGACAAAAGACTGTAAGCCGTGACAGCTATGTGTCGAGCTGGTTGTGCCCGAGTTCCGTGTGGAATAAAATTAACACTTCAAAAGTCGATATCTCCGAAACCAAACGGTCAAAAATCGCATTTTTTTTAAAATTAATCCCACAATAGTACTGCATACACGAGTGTTTTATTTTGAAATCCTAAGATCCGTTCAGAACCCATAATGAAAAATGTGAGCAAAGTCCTATCGGTTTGGTAATGTGTTAGGTATAGAGATCGCCTACAGAAAGATCCATATTCAATTTGCAATTATCTCATAAACTAAACAGTGAATCGAATTGAAAATTTGGGCATCAGTCTATAAAGTTCATGTCTACACCATACTTGAATTTCAGGCAATTCCTAAGATTTGAACAAAACTACAAAACTACCTTAAGGTCAAGTGTCACACCGACCGAGCGGCCATGAGTGCGAGAGAGATATCTGATTTGCAGATTCCCAATGATTTCTGAAACGGTTGATTATTGGGAAAACCGAAAAGAAACACGTTCCGCTCTGTTGAACGACGAACAACGGCTTTCTCTTCTTTTGCCCGAAATATGATCCGTCTAGGAGAAAACTTGCCAGTAGGATTTTTACCGACTGGACGCCACGAAATTTCGACACGGGGTCCCATTTCGGCGGTAGTGCAGAGCTCGCAGTTTTAGCTACGAGCCTCTGCCGCCAGAAGGAACCGCACTCGATATCTACAAGGTCTCAAGCCTTCACGCTACGCCAAGCGTCGAGACCGAGTAGGCAACGATCGGTATGGTCCCATGTATGAGTGTGTATTCTCGCTACGCCGACCGCGTGCAGAAACAAAGTAACGTTTTCGCACGCTGTTCGGTCGTAACGAACACACCTTATATATATATGTGTGGGTGTGTTTATCGAGCAATGCACACACACTGGGCTTAGCGCCTATGCTACGCCTCATGGTATGCCCTCGGTCTGCAGAAGAGCGGTGAAACTTTGTTACATTGTATAGACTAATGAGCTCGACCGATATCTTTTTTCGACGACAGCCATCGGTGGAAACTTTATGATGGGTGGACCTTCTAGCAAACCGGGTTTGGTAGAGACTCGTCTTGTAGAACGGGGGGCAACATTTTTCATCATTTTGTAATTCATTTAACGAAATAAGCTCGAGCACGATTTATATTCTCGATGCAGCTTATCGTCGATGAATTCGACTTCAGCCAAATTCTCGAATGAACGAAATCGCCCGAGACTCACTCAGCAAAAGAGTGGTAAAACTTTACAGGCAATGCCTATTATTTAAACTAATACATTGGGCATTAATTCTCTCTGTCGAGGTTCACCTGCGGCAGGTTTTCCAAGGCTAGAATTTTATAGCAATGGAAATCGCTAGAGGCTTTCTTTGCGAGAGAGTGCTACAATTTGACAAAATAATGCCTATTATTTAAACAAATATGTTCAACATTTTTCTCTCTGCCGGGATATATTTTCGGCAGGTTGTCCGCGGATCGAAGTCTAGCAGTGAAGATCGCTAGAGTCTCGTTCTACGAAAGAACGGTAAAATTTTTCCATCGCAAATGGTTTAAACAAATGGGCTCGAATCCATTTCTTTTTGTGACAACGGTCATCAGTGGAAATTTCATTACGGTTAAACTTTCTAGCAAACGGAGTTTGCTACAAACTCGTCTTGTAGTAGGGTAGTGACATTTTCCAACCTTTGTAATTAATTTAAACAAATAAGCTCGAGTACGATATATGTTCTCGAAGCAGCTTATCACCGATGCATTCGATTTCGGCCAAATTCTCGAACTAACGAGATTGCCCGCAGACTCACTCAACAAAAGGGCCGTGACAAGGGTAGTGAAATAATAGGTCATGGCTATTCTTTAAATAAATACGTTCAGTATTCATGGGCCTGAAGTTCGCATCGTTGCGACGCAACAGTTTTGAAAAAAAAAATTAATTTCTTATATTTTCTTGTACATTTAGGCTCGAGTTGGTGAAAAAATATTGTAAAACCGTTCTGTTATGTTTGCGACCACCAGAACCCACCCTTATCAAAGGGTGAAATGTGAAAAAAATCTATCTCTCAGGGTTTCGATATAATCAGCTTTTTTATTCGCGTTATTTAGACTATGACCCAAAAGAAGCTTCCGAAAAAAATGGCAACGATTTTGATGTTCCGGAACCCGCCCTTATCGGGGGGTGAAAGTTGATAAAAAATCTATCTCCCAGGGTTTCGATATAATCAGCTTTTTTATTCGCGTTATTTAGACTATGACCCAAAAGAAGCTTCCAAAAAAAATGGCAACGATTTTGATGTTCCGGAACCCGCCCTTATCGGGGGGTGAAAGTTGATGAAAAATCTATCTCCCAGGGTTTCGATATAATCAGCGATTTTATTCGCGTTATTTAGACTATGACCCAAAGGAAGCTTCCAAAAAAAAACGGCAACGATTTTGATGCTCCGGAACCCGCCCTTATCGGGGGGTGAAAGTTGATAAAAAATCTATCTTCCAGCGTTTCGATATAATCAGCTTTTTTATTCGCGTTATTTGGACTATGACCCAAAAGAAGCTTCCGAATAAAATGGCAACGATTTTGATGCTCCGGAACCCGCCCTTATGGGGGGGTGAAAGTTGATAAAAAATCTATCTCCCAGGGTTTCGATATAATCAGCTTTTTTATTCGCGTTATTTGGACTATGACCCAAAAGAAGCTTCCGAAAAAAATGGCAACGATTTTGATGTTCCGGAACCCGCCCTTATCTGGGGGTGAAAGTTGATAAAAAATCTATCTTCCAGCGTTTCGATATAATCAGCTTTTTTATTCGCGTTATTTGGACTATGACCCAAAAGAAGCTTCCGAATAAAATGGCAACGATTTTGATGCTCCGAAACCCGTCCTTATCTGGGGGTGAAAGTTGATAAAAAATCTATCTTCCAGGGTTTCGATATAATCAGCTTTTTTATTCGCGTTATTTGGACTATGACCCAAAAGAAGCTTCCGAAAAAAATGGCAACGATTTTAATGCTCCGGAACCCGCCCTTATCGGTTTAGACCGTGCGTTGTCTATATGTCAGTTAGTCACAGAAGAGTTTTATCTTTTAACATACAAACTGAGCTGCCCCCTTTTCCCCTTAAGGATTGAATTTCCCAAAACGCGAAAATTTCATTAATTTTTTTCTAGGAGCTGTTATACATAATTTCAAGTAAATTTGACCCCATTTTTTCCATACAAACTTTGTCACCTTTATCCCCTTAAGCGTTGAATTACGCGAAACGCTGTAATACTCGTTTTATTAATGAAGTCAAGAAGCACAAATACCAATTTTCGAGTAAATCCGACTAGATTTTTTCTTATTTCCAAAAAAATCAAAAATCAAAAATAGTGTTCTTTGAAAAAATCGTCTTTCTTCAATCTAAAAAATCATGTCGAAGATGACTTTGAATATTTTTCAAATATTTTTGTTCATAAAGAACATTTCAAAACGAACAACAAAATAAAAGATCTTAATCGATCCATTTTCAGAAGGTTTTGAGCATTCGAAAAAAAACGGGCGATTTTTTCAAAAATTCACTACGTATTTGAGATTGGGTAAACAAATTTGATAAAACTCACGCAAGCGTTTTAAGATGAAAACAATAACAAATTACAGTTTCAGCTAAATCGAAAGGGCCCGGGCCGGAAAGTGGTCGATTTGACGTGGAATGCCCTATATATACATATATATATCTATATATTTTTTATATATAATAAGTTGGAGAGGATCAGTCACTAATGTTCCGATAAAAAATATTTATACCAGTCTAATCGACTACCAATGGATTCTAAACACCTTCAAGTGAAAATTACAAACACAAGAGAGAAAAGAAACAAATTGTATGATACAGGAAAGTTTGTAAAAGAATGTTTAAATTCTTTTTTCTCGAAATGTAAAAAATATCGTGAAACGTACCCAGGGATGTTTCGGATAGCTATTGATAGAGCCATCTATATTTTCGTTTCGGACTTTTCAGGCCACCTGGTATATTTGTATATGACGCTCAGTGACCCGTCACGATGGCGATTATTTTTGTCGTCTTTTATTTATTTATACCCGTACCAACATTTTTTTTTTAACAATTGTAGTCATAAATCTCTTATAAGAATGCGTTAAAGTATTCCAGTTACATTCATATAGCCTGATTCGGCCAAAAAGGAATTTTATAAATAGTATAGAATTAATTTTCGTTGAGTTAATTGATGCGAACACTAAGATGATTGGAGATAATAATTTGTTATATTGGCGTTGTTCGTACCGAGGCCCGAAAAGAACCTCCAGTACTCCAATTCCTCAGAAGCCCTTGGAGCGGCTTTAAAATACGAAGCTAGCCGCATAGATGAACACACACTATCATACGTCAGCTCGGCTGAGATCGTATATAGCCTGTTACATTGTAGTGACCGCGCTCCCGTCGCTTACGATGTTTTAGCGGATGATTCGCTCTCGCTCGTACCCGCACGCTTTGCTGCTCTCGCGACGGTGTGTTGTCGAATCGCCGCCGTATCGTCCTTGGAGACATGAGTATACTGCGTTCTCACTCTCACCCAAGCGTCGTCCGCAATTTCATTGACGCACTTCTCGCTCGAGCGTCGTCTGCAATGTTCGGCTGCTTCTGACCGCTTTTGTGCGAACGAAGAACGACTAACGAGACATTTCGTTTTTTTAGCTGGTCGCGTAGAAGATCCCTCCCCCCTCTCCCGTCATTACGAAAAACGTGCGCCTCAGTATTTACACTCATATGGGACGACTTAGTTAATTTTCGATAACGGTACAATGGCGTCTAGTGCGAGAAAACAAGGGGCCCCGACGCACTTTTGGGACAAAAAAATTAAGGGACTATTCATGCCATCATCTCCATTTCGCCTAACGTAAAGCCGTCCTGAGAATTTCGATTGCATGAGATTTCTCATGATTATCGGACGTGAGAAAAGTTTCAGATATATATCTCGAATTTGAAAAAAAAAACGGATCAACCTAGGTAGTAAAGGGTTTGAAGTGAGATTTTCAGCATAATTTTTAAATGATTACATTTGTTTGATATGTCCCTGCATTTTGCTTCATACCACTAATAAAGACTCACTTATAGAGTGTTCTATCGAATACATTTTTTTCTGTGAAAGAAGAGGAGAAAAATGATACTACTTTAAGGTGCACTATAACGTTTTTAATTTAGTGTTATTTAGTTTGAAAAAATTTGGTAGGATAGTGCTCCGACACGACTTTCCCTACTCGATCCATGGGCAACTTAACTCCAAAGGATATATTAGGATAAACAGAAAAAATATTTAATTAAAATGAATGATGAAGATAAGGAAGCATAACTTAATTCATTCCTGAGAATAGAATAAGAAGATTAATAAGAACATTTGTTTATTCTTATTTCATACTGTTAATATGGACACGTGCCCGTCCATATGTTCAGACCAGTCTGGAAATATCGAAGTTTCACGGGTTTTTAAAAATAGTTTATTACAAAGGATATACAGGCTATCCCAGGACGGAATGTCATCCCTGAAATGAGGGGTTGGGGGTGAAATTCTGAGTCGATTGTTATAAGCATGTATGATTCCCAGATCAACCCCTGAATTATTATTAATTTTTAAAGACGGGCCAATCAGGCGCGCCCGATGAGCGGGCTTACGTCGGTGAGCGATACGAGGGTGTAGTGGTGCCTGGCGGAGCGGTGTTCCTACCGTGCGTACACTCGCGCTCATCGGTGTGAGCGCTTGAGTGGGTAGTGCTCTCGGTTTACGTGCACTCGTCGTATGGCGCGACGGGGAAGGCCACTATCGGTGTGAGCGCTCGAATGTAGTAGTGCGATTCTCCTTGCGTATTTCATTTTTCGTATTTTCAATAATCGAAAAATAAAGATCAATAAGTTTTTAAATAAACAAAAGTTTTTAATAAAACAATTAAACAATCGAATTTTTTTTATTACCCGATTAGCCCAATACATTATGAGGGCATTTTGTAATTTTTATAATTTCAATTCGCATGAAAATTTGAATAAAATGAGAACATTATTCAATTTTATTTATTCGCAGGCATTTCTTCGCAACTTTCTCTGTCTTATCAGGCATAAAAAAACAAAAACGAAAAACGGCGGATTGTCTTCAATCCATTTTCTCGGAAAAATTATTTGCAAAATAGTTTATCAAAATTGATAATGAAAAAAATTAATAACTGAAAATCGATCCCGTATTTTTCTGTAACTTTTTTTTTAATCGAGCTTATGTCAACTATTCCTTTTTCATGTGAAATAATCTCCGTGTTTTTTTTTCATTACAAATTAATTTGTTTACACTGCACGATTTCGTTGGAAGCTATCAATCGACTCAGAATTTCAGCCCTAACCCCCCATTTCAGGGATGACATTCCGTCCTGGGACAGCCTGTATATACTTAAGGTATTACTGGATGGATTTTAAAAAATCGCCAAAATTCTTGAAAATTTGAGGAGTTATAGTTCTTTATAGAATAATAATACATGAATTATTGTCGAATTTTTTTACTAAATAATTTAGTAGTTATAAACATATGAATTTAACATGGTAGCCTATGGGAAAACAGCTTCTGCAGACGTTAATGGTTGCAAAACGAATGTAACTAAATTGCCGTAAATTCTGAAAATATTATAGCATCAAGATTAGGATCATGCGATTGAGTATGCTAAGTTTCAAGTAAATGGACTGCGTAATTGTCGAGAAATTAATTGAAGTCCTTTTTTTTAACGATGAATTAACAGGATTTATTGAAAATCTCAATATATATTGAGTTTTTGGGTAATTATTCACAATAATAAGGTGATCTAAAAGTATTACTTAAATTTAAAAATTAAGAAGATTTTTGTTGGACAGTTGAAACAGATGTACAGTAACTGATAAAACCTCAGTTAAGCACATGCCAATATCGTCGAATTTGACTTCAATTATTATTGAAAGTGGAAAATTAACATTTCTAAGTGTTAATTTATTCCTCAATTACCCATTTGTAAGGTTAAATATGTACATCATCTAGACGTAAATGCACGGTTTGCCTAGTTTGGACTAATTTTTTTCTCGACGGTCAATCCAGTAATACCTTAATAAATCTGATTGTTACCAAATTTAATAAAGCAATTACAATGGTGTTATGATTCTGATTTTCTTAAAATATTTTCCTTTCTAGAATGATTTAAGCCTTAAGGTGTCTATATTTGCACCCTGTACCTTACAAAATGCTATTATAGTATATTTTCTGAATTACAAAGTTGACGTGAGATTTTCATCGATACCTCCCCCTCCCCCTAAATGAGATTGGGTGAGATTTTGCCAGACCCCCCCCCCCCCCCATTTGGAGCTCACGGGATTAATAGACGTCCCCTTCCTACAAATAAATTTAGATACTTAAACCTCCTTAATCAATTTTTTTACGTCGAGACAGACTACAATAAATTTATAGCACACAAGAGTTCTTACCCCTTACAGTCATTTTTTTTTAATTCGCGATATATAGCTGAAAACTTTTCTCGCATCGGATAATCACGAAAAATTCTAAATTTTCAAAACGGCTTTTCATTTGTCGAAATGGAATAAATGGCATGAAAACGCACTTAACGGTTTTTGTTTCAAAAATGTGTATTGTCACCCGTTTTTTCTCGCACTAGACGCCCCTGTTCTGTTGTCGAATTATTTGGCGGTGCTTTATGAATGTACATACTCAAACACACGATTGTCGGGAAGTGTGCGCTTGGGTGTGTTTATTCATTAGAGGAGGATGCGGGGGGGGGGGGGCAGTAGGGATCTCTAACGCCAAGTCTTCTATGCGAGACAACAAACGAAAACCCCGTCGTTCGTCACTCGGGCTAGAACGGTCGGAAACAGCCAAAGATTGCCGAGGACGCTGGAGCGAGGAGCGAGCCAATGGAATCGTGAATGACGCTCTGGTGACAGTGAGAACGTATCATCCCCGTCTACGCAAGGACTGTACGGCGGCGTTTCAACAACAACGCCGCCGAGAGCGCAGGGGAGCGTGCGGGTGCGAGTGAGTGTGCGTCATTAGCCGAACCATCTTCAGCGACGGAAGCAGGGAGCCTAGATACCAGGAGGTCCAGCGAGGCCGCTCAACTCGTCCCCAAAAATGGCTCGAAGCGATGGCGCTGGGGTGCTCCGGCACCTATATGTATATAGATATACGCTAAACATGGGAGCGATCTAAACAGATCACAGCTGATGTACCTAACCCTCATTCGTGTTAAATGTCAAAGTATAATAAAATTTACGACGAAGGGCTACGGTGATTGATACGCATAAAGAACAGATGCAGCATAGTTTGTATGATGAAAAATATAGTTCTTTGTTCTCGTGCGTAATTTTTCGTAGTTCAAAACGTATATATGATCAAACATGAGTCTGCAGAGGAGCCACGGAACATTCGGACACGGTTGGTGGGCGCAAAACAGGCCCGGTCCCAACCGATCACAACTCAAGGAAGCCAAAAGGACAGGACACCGTCAAGAACAGGAACACGAGATCACGTAGTAGAAGCAAATAGCCCAAAAAAACCAAATCTGTTGTTGACAACATTATGGAATCGAAGGTAAAGACAAAATGTTCTTCATAATCATTCACAGTTGTTGCATATCATAGTTTAGAATAAACTGAAAAACTTAAAGTGAATCGGATAAAATTCCTTTATCTCCTTCTACGAGTTACGTCCATTTTTAAGGATGTGCGTCACACGTCCGGTCGATAAAAATCGCACTGCCAAGAAGGACGGTACAATCCAACGTAGCTCCGCTATCACCCCAGTGCTAGACGCCAACCAAAGTGCAGGTTTCCGAGAAAGAAAGAATCGACACGGTGCTGCTTCGACAATTGCAACAAAGTGACCTGAAGACGTTGAGCCCTCCGAGAACACAGCGGTGTAAGCTACCCTGCGGATTGTCTTTGACGATAGGGTATTGTCTTTGTGATACGCACGACCAACCAGACTTTAATGGCCATAAAAAGCTCAGGAGCAAATACATAATTTTGGGAAGCGCGCTTTCTTTTAGCTAACGCTTCCAGACCACAAAATTTAGGGTATTATTCTTTGCTACCTAAATCCTTGCATTATTGGACCGGAAGAATAATTTTCTGTGTTTCAGATCAGAACGCACCAGTGTACAAAGATCGTTTGCAGTGTATGAGCAGCCGACCCGTGAGTCCCAGACCCGCAGCCCCAAAATTACGATGGAAACCAGATATCAACAAGGAATATACCGAACTGCAAGAGTGAATCCTGAAAACGTGCAAGGGCATGAAAACAAATATTGGTAATTTTGATAAAAAAATATAAGACTTTCGAAATCCAGTAATAGTTATTTAATGAAATTAAGTTTAATATGCAGCAGCAACAAGAATAAAATACTTACAATAGTTTTAAATTATTGAATATGGTATATTATTTGTAATATCTACAATAAAAAAGAATTTATTCCTATCCGTCCTCTCAGTGAACAAGGAAGTTACTTTTGTCACAAATTATACAATAAGTTTTCTCGCTTTTGAGTTTTTTTTTTCAAGCCGTCATGAGGAAATTAATCGGCGGAAATTTCGACGTTTGATGTCACGATTGGTCTGTCGTGAGGTTAGAAACTCATCCGAACACTTTCACCTCGTTGACCAATATATTACTATATATGTAGGTGCCGCTGCACACCAGCGCCATCACTTCGAGCCATTTTTGGGGACGCTTTTTTCAGTGCCTTTGCGTTGGCGCTGGACCTCCTGGTATCTAGGCTCCATGGACGGAAGCAAGAAGAGCATAGCACGATCGCTACAATGTAATCGACTACATACGATCACCCGAGCTCGCGTGGAATGATAGTGTGTGTTCACCTATATGTCTAGCTTCGTATTTTGAAAACGCGATAGAGGCTGGTCAGGAATTGGAGAACTGGGGACTCCTTTCGGGCAACGGCACATACAACGCCAGTATAAAAAATTATAATTTCCGATGATATTGACGTTTGCGTTGTGCTGCAAACGTCAAGATCATTGGAGATGATAATTTTGGAACGCAATGAAAAAGAATTGTTTTCAATTTATGACATTTATTTTCAGACGATTTAGACTATAAAAATCACTGAAATACTTTTACGTATTTCTATTAGACATTTATGACCACAAATGCCAAAAATTGGTAATAGAAAAACTAAGAAATAAAAAATGAGAAAAATAATCGTAATGGTGACGGGCCACAGATTCGTCATATACATATATGTAGGGTGGCCTAAAAAATCCAAAAGGATTAAGTTATACGATCTTTTTCACTTTACGAGAAAAAAGTTTTTATGCATTTTTTTCGAGTTTTCCTCCTTCATACGTTTTTTAAGTTTTTTCTCTTATGTATGTAGTTTTCTCTTAAAAGTTTTTAGAAGCAATTGGGCGTCGCTTAGACTGGTATAAGGGGACGTCCATTAATTACGTGAGGTGTTTTTTTCTTTAATTTAAACGGCCCGCCACTTTGGTGAGATTTGGTGAGATCTGATGGGACCCCCTCCCTCTGCCGCACGTGAGATTATCCCCATAATTTTTAAATGATTACATTTGTTCGATATGTTCATGTATTTTGCTTCATATCACTAATAAAGACTTACTGATAGAGTGTTTTATCAAATAAATTTTTTTGTTGGCACTATAACGGCATTGATTTAGTGTTATTTAGGAAAAAAAAGAATAGGGTAGGTTAGTGCTCCGACACCACTCGATTCATGGGCGACCTTACTCCAAGGAATATATTAAGAAAAACAGAAAAATATTTTATTAAAATTAATGAAGAAGACAAGGAAGCAAAAACTTAATGCCTAACCATAGAATAAGAAGATTAATTAGAACATTTGTTTCTTTTGATTTCACACTGTTAATATGGACGCGTGCCTGTCTATATTTTCAGACCAGTCTGGAAATATCAACATTGCACGGATTTTTAAAAATAAGTCTGATAAACTTATTTAATAAGTCTGATTGTTATCAAATATAATAAAGCAATTACAATGGCGTTATTATTCTTGTTTTCTCAAAATATTTTCCCTTCTAGGATGCTTTAAGCATTAAGGTGTCCATATTTGCACCACCTCGACATAAATGACTGTTCCTCTCGAACCTACTTTTGGATAAAAATTGAAGGATTTTACGTTACTACTTAGGTGATTATTTATTCAAAGCCAACAATTCACTTCGTAACAATAGCATAAGTAACGAAAATTTGCAAGGAAAATACACGGACAAAAGACAAAAAAAAGTGATTATATGGAAACCCTGGGAGATAGATTTTTTCAACTTTCACCTTCCATTAAGGATGGGTTCCGGAGCATCAAAACCGTTGCCATTTTTTTCTGAATCTTCTTTTGTGTTACAGTCCAAATAACGCGAATAAAAAAGCTTATTATATCGAAACCCTGGAAGGTTGATTTTTTATCAACTTTTACCCCCCGATAAGGGCGGGTTCCGGAGCATCAAAATCGTTGCCATTTTTTTCTGAAGCTTCTTTTGAGTCATAGTCCAAATAATGCGAATAAAAAAGCTGATTATATCGAAACCCTGGGAGATAGATTTTTTACCAACTTTCACCCCTCGATAAGGGCGGGTTCCGGAACATCAAAATCGTTGCCATTTTTTTTGGAAGCTTCCTTTGGGTCATAGTCTAAATAACGCGAATAAAAAAGCTGATGATATCGAAACCCTGGGAGATAGATTTTTTATCAACTTTCACCCCCCGATAAGGGCGGGTTCCGGAACATCAAAATCGTTGCCATTTTTTTTGGAAGCTTCTTTTGGGTCATAGTCAGAATAACGCGAATAAAAAAGCTGATTATATCGAAACCCTGGGAGATAGATTTTTTATCAACTTTCACCCGCCGATAAGGGCGGGTTCCGGAACATCAAAATCGTTGCCATTTTTTGGATGCTTCCGTTGGGTAATAGTCGGAAGAACGCGAATAAAAAAGCTGATTATATGGAAACCCTGGGAGATAGATTTTTTTATCAACTTTCACCCCCCGATAAGGGCGGGTTCCGGAGCATCCAAATCGTTGCCATTTTTTTCTGAAGCTCCTTTTGGACCATAGTCCAAATAACGCGAATAAAAAAGCTGATTATATCAAAACCCTGGGAGATAGATTTTTTATCAACTTTCACCCCCCGATAAGGGCGGGTTCCGGAACATCAAAATCGTTGCCATTTTTTTCGGAAGCTTCTTTTGGGTCATAGTCTAAATAACGCGAATAAAAAAGCTGATTATATCGAAACCCTGGGAGATAGATTTTTTATCAACTTTCACCCCCCGATAATGGCGGGTTCCGGAACATCAAAATCGTTGCCATTTTTTTCGGATGCTTCTTTTGGGTCATAGTCTAAATAACGCGAATAAAATAGCTGATTATATCGAAACCCTGGGAGATATATTTTTTATCAACTTTCACCCCCCGATAAGGGCGGGTTCCGGAACATCAAAATCGTTGCCATTTTTTTTGGAAGCTTCTTTTGAGTAATAGTCGAAATAACGCGAATAAAAAAGCTGATTATATCGAAACCCTGGGAGATAGATTATTTATCAACTTTCACCCCCCGATAAGGGCGGGTTCCGGAAAATCAAAATCGTTGCCATTTTTTTCGGAAGCTTCTTTTGGGTAATAGTCGAAATAACGCGAATAAAAAAGCTGATTATATCGAAACCCTGGGAGATAGATTTTTTATCAACTTTTACCCCCCGATAAGGGCGGGTTCCGGAACATCAAAATCGTTGCCGTTTTTTTCGGAACCTTCTTTTGGGTCATAGTCTAAATAACGCGAATAAAAAAGCTGATTATATAGAAACCCTGGGAGATAGATTTTTTATCAACTTTCACCCCCCGATAAGGGCGGGTTCCGGAACATCAAAATCGTTGCCATTTTTTTCGGAAGCTTCTTTTGGGTCATAGTCTAAATAACGCGAAAAAAAGCTGATTATATCGAAACCCTGGGAGATAGATTTTTTTCACATTTCACCCTCTGATAAGGGTGGGTTCTGGTGGTCGCAAACATAACAGAACGGTTTTACAATATTTGTTCACCAACTCGAGCCTAAATGTACACGAAAATATAAGAAAATGATTTTTTTTTGGTTTCAAAACCGTTGCGTCGCAACGATGCAAACTTCAGGCCCATCAGTATTCGATCTCTCTGCCGAGGTTTACCTTCGGCAGGTTTTCCGAGGCAAACATTTTCTCGCAATGGAGATCGCTTGAGATTCTCTCTGAAAGAGAGTGCTACAATTCAACAATTAATGCATATTGTTCAGCCCCCTGGCACTGCTGGGTCTACCCTGTCCCCGTTATTGTCGCCACGTAAACTAACCCACCATGCGGCGCCAGTAGTCGCCCGCATGACCCCCACTCCAGTCGCGCAGCGTCTGCATAATTTGCATTCGACGCGTTTGGATAATTCATTATTTAGATTAGAATTTAAAAGTATATGTGTATATGGGGAGGGATGCAATATTTACACTTGTTGAAATATGATGTATTATAAAAATATTTATTGAACGAAATAAACAGATAACATTATTTTTTTTCTTAATAATGGACTAGTCACGTTGTACAATGTTTTGCAATTTTTTTCTTGTCGAGATTGCTTTTTTTTTGTTCTGCGTTGAGACGTGCAGAATATTGCTGCATCCGCTTCTGGATCTTTTGGTACATTGAAAAAATGCGATTTTTCCTTGTTTGATTGATAACCTGACGTGCAGCCAAGGACCACGCACGCAGGCATTCTTAAATATAGGCACAAAAACCACAAAAATTGTTTTTTATTTTATCGCTACACTAAAATTGTTTATTATTTTATCACTTTGTAACACCACACTACGATTTTTTTATTCGAGAACAACGACAGATCGAGAAAACGAAAAAAAATATCCACTTGGTTCACGCGACGAAAAAGATGACGAAATAATACGGAGAGGCGCTTTGCGGAGTGGGGGTCTTGCGGGCGACTGGTGGGTTAGTTTACGTGGCGACAATAACGGGGACACGTTACGTTAAGAGAATTTATCCCAGTGTCAGCCGCCTGCTATTGTTTAAACAAATATGTTCAACATTTGTTCTCTCTGCCGGGAATTATTTTCGGCAGGTTATCCGCGGCTCGAAGTCTCAAGCAGTGAAGATCGCTAGAGTCTCGCTTTACGGAAGAGCGGTAAAATTTTGCTATCGCGAATTGTTTTTCCAATCTTTTTAAATTAATTAGCAAATAAGCTCGAGTACGATTTATATTCTCGATGCAGCGTATCATCGATGCATTCGACTTCGGTCAAATTCTCCAAGGAACGAGATCTCCCGGAGACTCACTCAACTAAAGAGTGGTGACATTTTACAGGCGAAGCCTATTGTTTAAACAAATACGTTCAGCATTCGATCTCTCTACCGAGGTTGACCGACCTTAGGCAGGTTTTTCGAGGCAAGCATTTATTAGCAATGGACATCGCTGGAGGCTCTCTCTGCAAGAGAGTGCTACAATTTATTAATTACTGTCTATTGTTTAAACAAATATGTTCAACAATCTTTCTCTCTGGCGAGATTTATTTTCGGCAGAGAGATCGGCTGATCGAAGTCTCGAGCAATGAAGATCGCTAGAGTCTCCCTCTACGAAAGAGCGGTGGAATTTTACGATCGGTAATTGTTTAAACAAATGGGCTCGAATCGATTTCTTATTTCGGCGACGGTAATCAGTGGAAATTTGATTACTGCTGAACTTTCTAGCAAACGTTTGCTAGAGACTCGTCTTGTGAAAGAGTGACGACATATTTCCATCCTTTTTAAATTAATTTAAACAAAACCCTCCCCGACCGATGTGGAGGGATTACAAAATGACGAGGACAGATAACTCGAGACTCGAAAGGGAGATGGTATGTAAGATAACCCAATTGATGGGGAGGAATTGAAAAATAACTGGGACAGATAACCCGAGACTCGAAAGGGAGACGGTAGGTGAGATAACCCGATCGATGGAGAAGGATTACAAAATAACGAGGACAGATAACCCGAAGCTCAAAAGGAAGACGGTAGGTGAGTTAATCCGATTGATGGGGAGGGATTATAAAATAACGAGGTCAGATAACCCGAGACTCGAAAGGGAGACGGTCATGTACGAATGCCGGAGTACTGCCGGATCTACCCATACGGCCCAGAATTGGCACGACCTCGGATGCCGAATCCCATCTGGTAGTACTGGCCCAGTATAGATAAATTATTTGACCAGTACTGGGCGAATGCTGATGACCAGTACCGACAAGTAAATATATATAGGTCTCAACCGAGAATCGGTTCAGTACTGGGGATACACTGGGACGATGTTGTGTTTTATACTGGCTGCAGATTGTTTCGTGAGCCACCCGACAGTTGTCTCAGTATTGGTAATGTGCTGCGCTGACTTTTGTCGTAATACTCGAATGCAAATTCATTCGGCATGAGCCCAACAGTTGGCCCAGTACCGGGCATACAGTGGGTTGATATTGGTGTTCAGTATGCCAATCGCGTATGCCAATGCAAGAGTTACTTGTCCTAATAATGGGTGTGTGCTGGGCTAACATATGTTATATCATTGGTGTACCGAATATCTCTGTATGCACCCGAGAGTCAACCCACTACTGGGGACAAACTGGGTTGATGTTGTATCCTACACTGGCTGCAAATTGTTTCGTGAGCCACCCGACAGTTGGCCCAGTACCGGGCATACAGTGGGTTGATATTTGTGTTTAGTATGCCAATCGCATATGCCAATGCAAGGCCGTTACTTTTCCTAATACTGGGTGTGTGCTAGGCTGACATATGTTATATCATTGGCGTACCGACTATCTCCGTATGCACCCTAGAGTCGACTCACTACTGGGGACAAACTGGACTGATGTTATATCCTATATACAGGGTGAATCATTAACTATTAGCACCTTGGATAGCTTCGAAACTATAAGGTTTACAAAAATATTTGCTGAAATGAAATTGCACAGTACGAAAGGGGCCACCCGATAGCGACAATAGTATTTTTGCAGGTAGAGGTTCGAGCTTAGCCGGAATTGACCTTACATGTTTAATGATTTGTTATTTTATTTTATGCTTTCCTTTAGTTAGTAAGATTATTTAAAAATAACGAACACCAGTTTACAATACTAAAACGAAATATTAAGTAAAAAAGTTCATCAACCATATATTTAATAAATACTGTAAATAAAAATTTATAAATCAAACTTAAAAAAAAGAACCACTAAAAAGCGACGAGAAAGTCACATTAGTTTCTTTATTTAATATCGTTCGTATTGATTACAATTTTCTATCTGGAATAGAAAACAGATGGTAATAGTAATTTATGCTACAAGTGCGGAAAACAACGAATTCCATCGCGCGTGAAGTTGCCGCATGAGCCGAAGGCTTATGATGCATTTCATACGAGTACGAGTGTGATTTGCAGCACGAGCCGAAGGCGAGTGCTGTAACCACACGAGTACGAGTGAGAAATGCACCATAAGTCGAGGCGAATTCGGCAACTTACGCGCGATGTAATTCGTTTTTTTTCGCACATGTCCCATACATTATTTTTTGCAATGACTGTCTCGAAAGTGGGATTTGAGATTCAACAAAACCAATAACAATTATATTCAAATATATCACATCAGTTCAGATCATTTCCTTGTCAGAAAATACGACTTTGATAAGTTGACGTTTCATATCACATGAATTTCGCTACATTCAAGTTTCTTCAATCGGTCCAAAATCGTAGAACAAAAAACTATCAACCGTGAAAAAAACCGTTTTTTCGCGAATCAATGTGGTAAAGTGAGCTATAAATAGATTTTTTTCGCAATGCCTGCCCCGAAAGTGCGATTTTCGATTGGTGTTTAGCGTGCGGAAAGTGGCTTATTTCTCAACGATGCTTACTTTCCCGCACTAGTGCGGGAATGTGAGACTTTCCCGCACTAGTGCGGAAAAAAATCTATTTATAGCTCACTTTACCACATTGATTCGCGAAAAAACGGTTTTTTTCATGGTTGATAGTTTTTTGTTCTACGATTTTGGACCGATTGAAGAAACTTGAATGTAGCGAAATTCATGTGATATGAAACGTCAACTTATCAAAGTCGTATTTTCTGACAAGGAAATGATCTGAACTGATCTGATATATTTGAATATAATTGTTATTGGTTTTGTTGAATCTCAAATCCCACTTTCGAGACAGTCATTGCAAAAAATAATGTATGGGACATGTGCGAAAAAAAACGAATTACATCGCGCGTAAGTTGCCGAATTCGCCTCGACTTATGGTGCATTTCTCACTCGTACTCGTGTGGTTACAGCACTCGCCTTCGGCTCGTGCTGCAAATCACCCTCGTACTCGTATGAAATGCACCATAAGCCTTCGGCTCATGCGGCAACTTCACGCGCGATGGAATTCGTTGTTTTCCGCACTTGTAGCATAAATTACTATTTCCGCACTAGTGCGGAAAAAAATCTATTTATAGCTCACTTTACCACATTGATTCGCGAAAAAACGGTTTTTTTCACGGTTGATAGTTTTTTGTTCTACGATTTTGGACCGATTGAAGAAACTTGAATGTAGCGAAATTCATGTGATATGAAACGTCAACTTATCAAAGTCGTATTTTCTGACAAGGAAATGATCTGAACTGATCTGATATATTTGAATATAATTGTTATTGGTTTTGTTGAATCTCAAATCCCACTTTCGAGACAGTCATTGCAAAAAATAATGTATGAGACATGTGCGAAAAAAAATGAATTACATCGCGCGTAAGTTGCCGAATTCGCCTCGACTTATGGTGCATTTCTCACTCGTACTCGTGTGGTTACAGCACTCGCCTTCGGCTCGTGCTGCAAATCACACTCGTAATCGTATGAAATGCACCATAAGCCTTCGGCTCATGCGGCAACTTCACGCGCGATGGGATTCGTTGTTTTCCGCACTTGTAGCATAAATTACTATTTGTACACAAGGACAGATCTGGCTGACCCTTGCCCCGATTTCTGTCTTACCTGGTTCAAGACGGGCCCAAACCGGCCGCCAATATATTAATAAAAAACAATTGTCCAATAAATAATTAGGTTCCCGATTCTTTTTTTCGTTTTAAACAAATTCGTAGATTTTTCAAAATCCCTACGAATTTTTTCGATTTAACGTTCTTGAAAAAAAATTAAAATTTTGAAAAACGAACGAAACGTAACAAATTTTGGATATGATTTTGTACCAAAAAATTCCATATCATACTTTAGAATATTCCGGGCACTTAGATTAATAGTTGCACGGTATAGCATTGAATATTTTTCGGAAACGATCTTTTAAAAAATTTAAGAATATTCTGAAAGGTTAAAGTGTATTTAGAAATATTATTGAATTCGCTTATTACGAAAAAATTAATATGTCGTCTACTTATGCGACAATTTTTTTCCCAAATTATTATCAATTGTTTTGTCATATTTTAATGCAAAATCGATGTTCCATTTCCATTTTTTAATTTTTTTCATAAATAATATCATTTTTTTTAAATATAGGTTACGGAGAAGAAGGGATTCACAATTGTCTCCTTCATAAAAGAAAAAAGAAGAGGCAAAATTGTCATAGAACTTGTACCAAATTCATGGTTGATTCAAGAGAAAGATGACGATTGGCTATGTTACTTCCCATCTAAACAGGTGGATGCATCTGCGTTTATTAAACGAGGGAAGCCACCGGCATCAGAATGGAAATTATTTGCTGTCAAATACATAAAAAGTGCAGGTATATCTATACATTATAACTATAGCTTAAACTTCCTGTATGAAGAATCCAAAATTTAATCAATGTACTTTGCATCGATTTTCAAGATACTTTCGACCAGGGGATGCGAAGGTTGGAACGTGCGTACAAAGAAGCAGACATCATAAGCACAGAAGTCGACTCGCACACAGACGACCAAAAATCTAAGAATGCTGAAGATGACTTGTTTTCAGGTACAGTATTATTATGCGTCGATAAATAATCGATTGGTGTCGATATCAAATATTCAAATATTAAATTGGAAATTCAAGTCTTACATGTAATTTTCAAATATTCCAAATCCACAAGAGTCCATTTGTTTAATCATCCATTCTTCTTTTAAATAAATATTGAGGCACAATTTGTTCAATAATCATATTTATTTTATATCATTTGCAACATTTGTACAATGAAGTTCACATGTTTTAAATTCCAACAAATACAATTTTATTAAAGTTTCAATGATAATTATTCCAGAAAAACGGGGAGGGGGTATACTTAATCCATTAAATTATAAACGAAGGATTGTACTTAAAATACTATATTTACGTGTTTTCAGATGTTATTAAGGAAAAAATCGAGGTCGCCGAAAAATATATTCTCACGGCTACAAGCAGATATTTATCTGGAACAGGTGACCGTGAGGGCGGAAAAGCGGAAAGAGACGCCAAGAAAGGAACTTAAAATTGCACGCACGCACGGAGATATTTATATTGATTTGTTTTCTTTTTTTGTTTATATTCTTGTAAATATGGTTTGATAAATACTCACAGAAATACATACTTTATAAATAAGGTTTGATAATAACTTTACGGTTAAATATTTTATATTTTTATAAATATAGTTTGATAAATACTTTATGTTGAACCACTTTCCAAGCCTCTCTCTTATATCCAGTTATGCAAGTGAAGTATCGATTAAGCATGAACCTGAATACTGGCTGAAATTGACTGCTAGTTTTAAATCACCGCTAGTCATCCATATCTTTCCGGCATCGGGTAGCACGCGTTGGTCCACAGAGCACGAGTCAATATTGAAAAAGTTCAGCCTTAGGATTCGTCTTACTGCTGGCGAAATACTAATTTAGGAATCTTCTCAGAACAAGCAATAACTTCCGGCCCACAACGGGGCACATATTCCGAACCACGACCAGTAACCAATATCGAGCCAATTCACGGCATCATAAGTTGGACCGGAGTTAGAAACCCAAAATTGTCCCAATACTAATTTTGACTTGGGTAAACGTTGGCACTTCGTAGTCTGCCAGTATTAACACACCTGGCATCAGTACTGGGCCAAGTTTCCAGTCTATATATGGGCATGTACCGGCCAAGTACTGATTTAGGGTTAGACTCAAGACTGGCAATCATATCTGGCCCAAAACTGGGAACATGTTCTGAGCCAATACTAGTAAACAGTGTCGAGCCGATTAACAGGACCATAAGTTGGACAGGTGTTAACAAACCGAAGTTGTCTCAACACTGATTTTGGCTTGGGCAAGGCTTGGCCCTTGGTAGCCTGCCAGTATTGGCAGCTCTGGCATCAGTACTGAGCCAAGACTAAGCCAAGTTTCCAGTCTAAACATGGGCATGTACTGGCAAAGTACTAATTCAGGGTTTGTCTCAAGAGTGGCAATAATATCTGGCCCAAAACTGGGCCCTTGTTCTGAGCCAATACCCGTATACAATGTCGAGCCGATTCACGGCACCATGACTGGGACAGGTGTTAACAAACCGAAGTTGTCTCGATACTGATTTTAACTTGGGCAAGGCTTAGCCCTTGGTATCCTGCCAATATTGGCAGCTCTGGCATCAGTACAGTGCCAGTACTAAGCCCGTTTGCAGTTCGTACATGGATAGGTGAGATAACCCGATCGATGGGGAGGGATTACAAAATAACGAGGTCAGATAACCCGAGACTCGAAAGGAAGACGGTAGATGAGATATCCCGATCGATGGGGAGCGCACAAAAAATAACGAGGACAGGTACCCCGAGACTCAAAAAGGAGACGGTAGGTAAAATAACCCAATCGATGGGGAGGGATTATAAAATAACAAGAACAGATAACCCGAGACTCGAAAGGAAGGCAGTAGGTAAGATAACCCGATCGCTGGGAATGGGTTAAAAAATAACGAGGTAGGATTAAAAAAATAACCAGGCACATGACCAGGCAAGGCTTCGCTGCACTCACCGATACGCAAAGCAACCGCCTTCTAGGAATTGCGCTGCTCGACATTTTCCTTCTCGAGCACTTCTTTTCACAACCCAGATAAACACGTACTGCTTTTGTACCGCTCTGGTGGAGTTCGTCGTAGCGGTACTGCACCTACCACGTACTTGCGCATATGGTGCTGGTACAATACCAGTATGGCGTACTTGCATGCCATGGCACCACTGTGTATGATTACATATCAGTACAATACTGATACCGTACCTGTGCGGCATAGGATACAGTTTCGGAATGGCACACTTGGTTATCTGCGCATGTACACAAATATTCGGCCGATCACGTGAACTTTTCGCCGATTCGACGCACGTTTCACGACTATACTGGTATACCCTTTTTCACACATCGCGGATAAACCGAACCGTTCGAAAATTCTTGCGAATGTATGGCGCACGCAGCAACGTATTTCGAAAAAAAAACTGCATGTGAACCGAACGAATATACAACGTTCCGCGAGGGGGGTCGCTTCCGATCTGTCCAAAAACAATTTGCTGTCCAAAAACAATTTGCTGAACTATGCGAGCTGCGCGCCGTCAGTGAGAAAACAGATGAACTAGACTATCGTGTCCGTCGATAATATTTTGAGCTTTGTTGGTACAATTTTGCTACTTTTATGTAAAAAATTTCAAAATGAGTTTTCTCCGCCATTTATTCATGAAAGCAAGTGAAACAAAGCTTGAAATGTATGAGTTTTGATGGTCGAGAGCATGGTTCCCTCCAAATTACGGAAAATGCGATGCAATGGTTAATAATTTATCTCTTGGTAACCACAAACTGTAAATCTTTTTTCGAAATTTGGGAAAATGGCGAGAACCATGCTCTCGGAGCAAGCGTCCTGCATGCACACAAGAAATTTCATTCCAATTGGTTCTTCCGTTTGGGAGAAAACTCATTTCAGAATTTCGAAGTGGTCGGAGGCGTGTGGCACTGCGCCTTAAGTTTTGTTTTTTGATGAAAAAAACTTCATTATTGTCATCGTCGATGCAATCAGTTTATGTATAGGAGGCGCATTTTGAAATCGGAAAATATCAGAAAAGAGAGTCGAAATAAATGAGTTTGTACTTAGGTTGAAGATATCAGTGAGTTTCACAGAGGAGCGAAAGAGACGATGATATTAGTGTACGAAGAAAAAACGGTTTCGGCGAATTTTGTTATATTCGTGAGACATTGTCCCACATTTCCACAGTAGTCGGAATCGCCGAAAAGTTGGAAAAAGTCCAAATTTCAAAGTTGGCGGTGAGAGTTGGTTCTGAGATATGTTTAAGAGAGGGGATCACTGCGTAGGTTTCCAGAAGAGCAAAGCTCTGACTCACATATCTAGACTACAACAGTTGTCCAAAGTGAACCGCCGCGACAGTAGCCAATGCTACCTGCCACTGCGCTTGAAAACAAACGCTGTATAAAAAGTGTCGGGAAATTTTTATTCAAGTGCTATTTGTTGTGTGCAATATGGAAGGTGTTCCTGGAGGTATGTAAAATATATGTATGCATTAACTACATATTTTTTCGATAATTGCATGTTTCAAACGTGGATCCGAAAAACCCCCTTGCAACTTGCATCGATCTTTGAACACCTTGATCGAAAATGTCGAAATAGTTATAATTACAAGAGATCCTGCGCTGGTCGAAGTTTGAGTACATGCGGAATAGTGTCTAGTTTCGAAATTTTCAAAGAAATGCTTCGGATTTCTTCAGACTCAGGTTCAGAGCCATGTTTCTCGTCACGGCGTACGGCCCGGCACGGCCGGTTTAAGACAGTAGGGGGGCTCAGCTCGACAATAGCAAGCGTCCAGGTGTACCCGCGCGTTCTATGTACTGGGTGTTCTTATATTAAATAGTACTTATAAACATACACGGTGTTTTTTTTATTTCTCCAAAATTTAGTATCGCTGCAAAACATCAAATGAAAAAAACAGTTGCAAAAGCCGTTCATTATATTCTTATTCATGATTTTCTGACTGATCAACGAATGCTTTTGACAGGATCCGGAGAAATGCCGTGTACCAAAAAAAAAATTTCGATATGTTAAGGCAGAACACCACTGTGACCCCCTGTTTTTTTGCCATTTTTCAAGAATTTTTTTTTGTGGGAAAAAAAAGAGATATTCGAAAATTTTTTTTTGTTTTGTTCGTTGTTTATTGAAGATACATAAAAAAAAATTTTCAAATTTTTCACGCCCCATGGTGACGCTGGGGAAGCTCCCGCGTCAGGTACTGTTGCCTCTGCAGTGGTTCGCGGCACGCAGCAGAACTCTCTTCAAAGTCGATCTGAAAAAAAATACCGAGTGTTTTCGTTAATAATATGATATTTTGAAGAGAAGTACACAGGGATTTGAAAAAATATTGATTTTTAAAAAATAGGCACGCTTTTGAAATTAAAGGACGATTTTCGAGCAAAATTTCTCGTCGAAAATAGGCTATAACTTTTTTTATTATTGAGATATCGAAAAAATCCTATGTACTTCTTTAGATAATCTAGTTTTATTGATGCAGTCCAAATTTGAAGTCGATCGGATAAAAATTGCTCGAGTTCTGCTGCGTGCCGCACTCAAAAAAGTGGTTTTGAGAAAAACGCGTTCAAAGTTTTAGGTTTGTTAATTTATGCGATAAATTGGAAAAACATTTTTTTACCTTTAATCAGCGATGCCGGCACCATATAGCTGGCCTTCAAGAAGCAAATGATTGTCCCTAGCATCTTTTCTCGAACTTGTAGAGGCTCTTCTTGCCTCTTTTGCAGCGTCTGTGAGCGAGCGCTCCGCCAGCTCGATCCGCGCTGCGTCGGTTTCAACGCAAAAATTGAAACAATTTGGGCCGATAGTTATCCCCAACGTCTCCAAAACTTTCATGAGGCTTCTCAGGCCATCATTGAATAATAATACCGCGATATCAGCTGCAATATCGACGATTTTTTGCTCCCGGACTGACACTTGGGGGCTATTGCCCAAACTGATTTGTTGTAGCTTTCGTTGTTGTTTTGCGTGAAGCCGCCCAAACAACGCTGCAGCAAATCGTCTCTGCTCAAATTTTCGAAGACTGGCGTAATTGCCTCCAATACTTCCTCAGGAAGAGGCGGCTTATGGCGATATTCAGAAATATTACCGCTTGCGACCGTTCGCTGCCACGAACACCACGACTCGGCTCCCTCTGGGCAATCGTCATTTTGTGGCTCACTATCTGTGGATATTTTATGTTTGATAGTTGCCCAATTTGCCTTCCTCATTTTTTCAACATCATCGCTGTTCCTCCGAATAGCCAAGCCGTAATATGTGCTCAACTCGTCAATCAATTTTCCGGTGAGCTTTCCTCTGCCAGACAATCCTTTTGGTTTTTTCACGATCGTCGTATGGATCGCTATTCGATATGCCCAGAAACGTTTTAGAATCGCCGTCACCAATATAATATTTATATTTTATGCCATAGAGCTCTTCAGACCGTTGAAACATTTCGACAGCTGAGTTGACTTCCATTTTTCCGGAGGAGCCGCTATGGTTCGCCTGGCACTCATCGTCGTGGGTACTTTTCCATTCCCAGTACTCCGCGGTGCTTTCTTTTTTTCCCAATGCTCGCAAGCTTTGCAATATTTCGATTTCACCATAACGTCGATCACTTTTTTAGTGTACCAGCCGATTAGCGATGTTATGCCGAAAAGCGAGCTGAAACCGCGCTTACGCCACGATCCGTCGCCTGAAACGATAATTCCGTCCTCCACCCCATTTTCCAACGAAATTGTCTCCTCCTCAAGTGCAGTCTTTTGTTTGCTCACTGTGCTCACAGCTTTAGTGGCAATCGAAATCGAATTTAAGATTCGATCGTAGAAAGACTGAAATATGGGGCGCGGTAGGTCCATAAATGCACAAAACTTCATCAGGCCATTCAAACCGACGCCAAGAAGACGCATACTGAATACGATCCGACGATTTATTTCGTATGCATTGTCAATCATAGGACAGGAATTGATTTGCACTTTTTCACAATGGCCGCAATCGACCTCGATTTTGAATCCGAGTCCGCGCAAACTTTTTTCAGTAAACTTTATATCGCGATCACACACTTTGCACTTCACTAACGTCGATATAATGTTCAATGCATTGACGAGGTGTACTATACGATAACCGAAATCGTTAGTAACACCGACCTCTAAATCGTCCGACGATTTTAACTTTTTCGCCGACGTGCTCACATACTCTGCAGAACTATTTTCGGACCTATAACGGTTCGGAGGTTTTCGATTCGAAATTTTCGTTCGACTCCTCGTCACATAGCTCCGTTTTGTTCCCTTTTTCCCCGCGTACACTTTCGGATTATCCATTTCGATGTGCAAAGAATAATTCTGAGCGTTCGATATTTATAAACGAAACGATTCGGAGCGTTCAGACACGAGTAGCGTCGCTTCTATTCGCAAACTGACGCTATGACGCTATCCCTATACCTGCCTTGAAAATTTTTCAATTATCGCCACCTATGGCTTCTTTTCGAAACTATATTTATAACAATAGCCGGTTTTTGTGAAGGGAGACAAAAGAATACCTGGGGAAGACCCGCAGGACCTGGGAAAGGCCCAGTATACCTGCCGACCCTGAGGCGCGCAGCTGCGCGGGACCCCGAGCGTCACGGAGCGCTGCACCGCTCCACAAAATATTCAATATCTCCGAAAATAACTATTTTTTCGACCTGGGTCCAACGGCGTCTTAATCTTAAATGTATTTTAGATTTTTCTAGATGGTTTTCAAAAAATCGATTTTTTGAAGCCGTCACAGTGGTGTTGTCCCTTAAGAGGAAACTTTCAAGCGGACTCAAACACGCAGACCGGTATCTTGGAAGAACACTTCGCTCAACATGAAAAAGATTTCCATATAGATGAAGCTAAAAAAGGCGAACTAAAGAAGATGTGTAACATGAAATCGAGATGGAAAGCGTCATACAGTAAACTAGATCCATTCTATAGTAAAAATGAAAAATGGTTGGAATCTTCAGTCATTTTGAAGGTAATAACTTGGAGAAGTTAGAATACGAATCATAAAATAAATGTTATGATAATAAACATAATATATAGCAATAATAATATAATATATTTTAGTCCTAGTTTCAGAATATTTGGACTCGTACTAGAAGTAGGTCATCTGATTCGATAAAAATGGGTCGACCGATCACGGAGGAGTTTGAAACAGCTAGCGAACATATGAAGAAACGCAGGACAGATGAAATTCGTTCATTACTAAGTACATCGGAATTGGTTTATGCGACTCAAAAAAGTCTTCGCACCTCCGGATGCGTCGCCGCAGCCAATGTTCTGAAAGATATTACGACATTATCGTCTCCAACACGAACTACTAAATACAGGGAGGCTATCAAGACAGCTGCAACACCGCGCTAAACCGAGATGTCACCAAATGAGGCACTAATGGACTTCGTTAATTTAAAGTTGACAAAACAACAGTACCTTGATCTTAGAAGCTCGTTAAGAGAAAAAAAAATTTCGCGTATCCGTCATACGATAAAATTTTAGAAGCGAAAAAGCGATGTTATCTTCTGGGCATTGCAGTAACAGAAACAAGCGCGGAAATTTGAACTACAGTCTCTACTTGATCACACTTACGAAAGAATTTTGTAGGTGCAACAAGATGTTGTTAACACATTGCACCCACAATCGACTTCTTATCTTCGATGCATTATAAAATGGGGTTGTGATGGTAGTTCAGGGCAAAGTCAATACAATAAACGTTTAGTGACGAGAAAACTTCAGATGCAAATATTTTTCTAACTTCACTTGTTCCTTTACAAATTCTTGCTATAGATAATGAAACAAACAAAGAAATAGTAGTATGGAGGAATCCTCGTCCTTCGTCAACTCGTTTTTGTCGCCCAATAAAACTACAATTTTTGCACTAAAACACAGAGTCTACTCGTGATGAAGAGCGTTATATAACAGGTCAAATCGACGCTTTGGTCCCTTAAAAAACTATTACAGATGGAAAGGAAGTTGTAGTAAAATATGAAATGCATTTCACGATGATAGATGGCAAAGTAGCGAATGCGGTAACGGAGACGAAGTCTGGAATGCGTTGCCGCTTATGCAAAGCGACGTCGAGGAGTTTAATGATATTGAAAAAATGAAGAAACGCGATATCGATCATAGTGGTTTGAAATATGGCTTATCGACTTTGCACACATAGATCCGATGTTTTGAATGAGTTCTGCATATTCGATATAAAATAGGTATCCATAAGTGGCAAGCGCGTGGTGACACAGACAAAAATACTATAAAGCAGCGTAAATATATTATTCAAAAAGCCTTTAAGAGCGAATTGCATTTGAACATCGACTGCCCGACACCAGGGTTCGGCAGCAGTAATGACGGAAATACGGCTAGGCGGTTCTTTGAAAACTCGCCCGTGTCTGCTAGGATTCTGGGAGTGGATGAAACTTTGATTAATAAATTGCACACAATATTGCAAGTTTTGTCGAGTGGATTCGCCGTTAAAGTCAAAGTATTTCAAAATTTCTGCCTCGAGACCGCGGAAATGTTCTCGATCTTGTTTCCCTGGTATTGTATGCCAACTTCGGTTCATAAGATTTTGATTCACGAAGCCAAAATTGTCGAATAGACCCCACTTCCGATTGGCCAATTTTCGGAAGATGCTTAGGAAGTGAGAAACAAGGATATCTAAAAATATAGAGAACATTTCTGAGATATAGAGAGAAAAATATAGAGAACATTTCGAAAATGTGAGAGAGAAAAATCAATGGAAGATGTTTTTCAACGCATGCTGATCACATCTGATCCATACATTTCAAGTATGGGAAATCAGTTGAAGAAACTAACTAACTAAAGCTTCTTACCTGAAGCTATGGCAATGTTTCTGTGTTCTGATGGTTTCGTGGACGTGGTAGAGGATAACGATGGATGCGCATAGCTCAGATCTATTATAGTATACTGTGTTGTAGCGTTTGAAATAAAAAAATATTGTAAATACATGCCTCATATTTCATCAAGCCACTCTTTCTACTATGGTCATGACAGACCACCTTGAAAACTCGGATATACGAAGTGTAACTGCAAGAGAACTTATTGTTCATACCGGTGAACCATGTTGAGTCGTGAATTTTTCAAATTTAACTTCTGATTCATGATCAGCGACCTCGAAAAGATAAGTACATGGAGTTTTACTCAAATTCAATAAAAGTTTGTGCTATCGGTCGGCCATGTTGGATTCGCCATTCTGAATTTTACAAATTTGAAGTCAGATTCATGATCACCGACCTCGAAAACATGAGTACACAGAGTTTTACTCAAATTCAATAAAATGTTATGCTATTGGTCGGCTATATTGGATCCGCCATTTTGAATTTTGCAAATTTGACTTCAAATTCGTGATCAGCAACCTTGACAACATAAGTATACTTGAATTCAATAAAATGTTGTGCTGTCGGTCGGCCATATTGGATTCGCCATATTGAATTTTGCAAATTTGACTTCAGGTTCATGATCAGCGACCTCGAAAACATAAGTATACGGAGTTTTATTTGAATTCAATAAAATTTTGTGCTATCGGTCGGCCATAGTGGACCCACCGTTTTGAATTTTGTAAATTTGACTTGAGGTTCGTGATCAGCGACCTCGAAAGCATAAGTATGCGGAGTTTTAATCAAATTTAACAAATGTTGTGTTATCGATTGGTCATATTGAATCCGTCATTTTGAATTTTGCAAATTTGACTTCAGATTCGTGATCAGCGACCTCAAAAACATTAAATTCCGAAATTTCGTTAAAATCTCAAGCTTGGTGTACTTTTGCCGACTTTTTTGGCTATTCCGACCACTGTGATTTCTGACAAATTCACGTTTCTACTTTTTTTTTCATCATATGCCTACGAAGGAAACAATGAGTTTTGAAAAATGTCTGAAGGTGGAACTGCATAAAATATTTATGAACATTTTTAAATACCTATGCCTTTGAATATCGATAAAACCGCACCAAGGACCATTAAGACGGTACTTTTCTCAAGATCCCGTTGGTATTCAACTAGCCCGACTCTTGTCGAGCTTGTCGGACAAGGGAAGCGAGATTGAGGGGTGAACTTCTGCCATTATCGGAATTCCTGAAACTTGCATACTAAAAATAATTCCTTTCATGCTCGTCGTTCGAATTCATTGAGCAACATTTGGGAGAGTGCTCTCTTATTCTTTTCTGGTTCTCGAGAAACGTGTAACCTGAATTCACTCTTCGAAGTTTCATTTTACATTTTATGAATTAGACATACTCTTATTGTATACTTTCTCTGGCGATTACTTTTCCATATGCTGCATTCGTGCGGACTTTGCGAGATTGCTATTCGGCGATACAGGGTTGCGTCCTATTTCTTATTTGATTGAAACACAGAATCGTCAGGGGCGTATACAGAAATACTGGATAATTGGAAGAAAAAAATCCTCTAATAAATGTAGATATGTTAGCGATTTTGCACGAACAGTATATCAGTATATATCAGTATATCAGTATAGTATTGCACGAACAATATATCAGCATTTCCGGTAAAAAAAATGAGGACAATTAAACCCTTTTTTTTAAATTTTTTCTCTATACAGAATAACGTTTTAAATTCTAATACGAAATTATACCACCCGAGGACGATTGGATCGACGTGAAATCAAAGTGAACCGAAAATCTCGATAATACCTCAACACGCACACGCACACACATAATACAAACATTCTTAAAAGTGATTCTGCGAATGATGTCCCCGGTTTCAATCTACTACCATGTAAAGCATGATTATGACATTATTCGTGTCGCTTACGATCACTCGAACTTTATGACGTAAATGATGAAAACTGTTGAGAATCGATTTTTCCGTAACGTTATGCGACGTGTTGGAAAAAAACTACGCATATCGTAGGCAACCGTAGTGCCGTACATAGTCTGAGTGCCTCACCCAAGACGTCTCGGCCATTTATTCGTAGATGGGGATTTTTACATGGTTAATGTCACTCTTGGCCAGGCCGTGGCCCAATGGGTCTTCGTAGACGGTGGCGTTGAGAAATTAAATCACTGACCGCGAGAACACGAGACTGCGCGAGGGCTTTGACGGGAACGCGAACAACAGATATAGAGCTTTGGTTTACACGTAAACAGGCCTTCATATCTATCATATAATTGCTCTTTGGTCAGAAACTTACATATGCATCTATATAATGTACATTTAACCCTTACTGGCAATTTTGTTAAACTGAATATAGACGTTTATTACACGTATGGTTAACGCAGTAAATGATATGGAAGAAAAGTATAAGCGTTGATAGGACAATAGTACATATATAGTTACATATATGCACCGGTAGAATACAATGAGAAGGCGAGTGGAAAATAAATGGCATCGAAAAAAAACGTTACAATAAGCATAATAGAGTATACAAACTTCTTTGAATATGACCATGTATATTTGGGAATTTAATGTGAATTGTGATCAGTGTTTTTAAATCTGCGAAAAGAAAAAATCTACGATTAAAGAACATTGAAAAGAACATGAAAGAAATACGGTTATTGGCTTTTTACAATTTTTGTTTAGGGAATGCATTTTACTCACATATACATATTGGGGAATGACGTCCGAAATTAAAGGGTCACGGAAATGTTCCCAATTAGTTAATTAGGTAATTTAAAATTACCTGTATGTTCGCGGAATGTCGATGGTAGAATATTTTTGAAAAAAGTTTTCCCATTTTAACCTTCAATCGTTATAAGACAACAAAAATCTAGAATTGAAAAATCAGGTTTTCTGTTACATTTTAATAAAGATCCAATTCTGGAATGTTTTTACTTAATAAAAATCGAAATCGAACGTATGGGAAATCCTATTTCAAAGTAATTTCCAAGCTCGCAAAGCACAAGAATGTTCGATCTTAAAGATGGTGACCCGTTTATTTGTTTGGACACGTATAACGCGTTTGAAGGTTGAGGATCCATAGAAAAAACAATCGGAGTTATTCAGGAGCTTACACATGATTTAGGGGCACCTCCATTAAAAAAAAAAGTATTGTAGATAGTTTAATGATGGCGTGATTTTCTCCAACATAACATGATTTATGGAGAATTAAAAAGTTCCATTTGTTTAAAGTGATTTTTCCACGGATTTAACGCGAAAAATAACGGGTTTATTGATCTAATCACTCAATAGTGTTGAAGACGAGTCTTTGAGCTTTCCAAATCGGCTCTTCAAATTTCTATACGATCATTCGTTTACTCCTTATAGGTATCTAAAGTTGAAAAAGTGGTTTTTGCTTCGACCACAAATAGTTCAATTAAAAATTGCGATACAGCAATATGAAGAAAAAAGGAATTAACGGGAAACGTTTGAACTGCAAGAGAAAAGTGTTAGATTTGGTCAGAAAATATCGGGCCCTTGAAGACTTTCTAAGTTAATGCAAACATTTAAGAAGTATTTTCAAACATTTTATTCTCTAAAAATAGTTGCACTGAGGAATAAAAAAATGTCAACTGATGATAAAAAAAAGTAAAAGATTCAAGTACTCAAACCTTTTTTTTTAGAATTATTTTTTAGAGTAAAAAAATTGCGTCTGCTAAAAGCAATTGCTGTAAAAATCAGACCGGTTTGATTCGTTGAAAATGGTATTGTGATAAATAGGAAGTGAAAATAAAAGGGATGGAATTGTAAAGGGTGTTTCAAAATGACCTGCGATTTTAAATTGCGCGCCATTTTTTTGTGGCGAACATGGAGTACTAATCTTTGACAACTGACATCAGGAAATATTGAGGTTTAGTGATGGAGAATTAGACGATCGAGTAACGCATAGAAATTGTGAAAATTCACTACGAAACAATGCAGTTATTGCAAACGAAGTTTCATGGTCGTGTCATCTCGCGCCGCGGCGATGTGAATTGGTCACCAAGACCGTGCGATTTGACGCCATTGGATTTCTTTCTTTGGGGTTTTCTGAAAGGAAAAGTGGATACCAATTATTCACAAACAATCCGGAGATCAAGGAAGCAATTGGACTATTATGCCAAAATGTTATTGAAACTTTCGTCAAAAGAGTGAACGTTTACAAATAGGGACGAGGCGGCCATTTATCGGATATTGTGTTTCACACATAACCTCCATGTTTGTACCTTATATTAAAATAAAAATATTTGTACTTTTCAAGTAAATAATACGTCTTATTAATAAATTTAAATGTCAGGTCATTCTGAGCTACCCTGTAAAGGCCTACAACGGTATATAAGGAAATTTGAAAGAAAAGACATTCTCAATAATGGAAAGCGTGTTATTATGAACTATGAAATTCATATTATATTTTTCTTGATTGTGGATGGGGCAGGTTTCTCCCGCCAATAAAGTTTTTACTATTCCTACGTTTTCGATCCCCTTACTTGCAGCCTGCTACGTCATTATAACCTAAAAGGATTAGAAAGGATTTCTAACGGAAGTATAATAGTATTGAAAAAAAAAATTATATGATTTTTTCACAAGTCCGAACTGACATACATAGACTCTATCGATAATTAAAGATCTTATTACCGAACTCGGGGATAGCAGACGCGACACTGAGGTCATGTATACTGCGCTTTCGACTCTCATAAAATCACACTTCGTAATCTACTTACAGGGTGTTTTAATTCCATAACAAGATTTCATACGACCACAGGAAAAAGCCGTGTATTGAAATATACTTAATTTGATTTACCAAATAGCATATCGTTGGTTATTGATACGGAATCTGCTCATGATATTACAGTATAGGACAGTGTTCCCCAACCGGTACTCCGCGAGGGCTAGAATATGGTTCGCGAAAAGTTTATTACTTTTAGCGAGGATTCAACCGCTTATCAATTTGCATCAGGAGCACAGTTTGGTTTAAAAAATCCGAGGATGTGAGGTGGTCCCGATAAGTGGAATGTTAAGATGGAATGACACCGCAACCGGTATGGCAGAAGCCGATTGTAGATACCCACGGATTTCCGAAATGGCTCCTCAAAATTTTCGAAAACTTGACCAACCGACATCAAATTGATAGACAAACAGCTGTTTATCCATCAAATTTCTTAAGTTTGAGAAAAAAGTAGATTGTCTTACCATACTGAACTCGTCATTGAAATGAGAGGAAATAAAATGCTCGTAAGCCGAGAAACGGATAGTTGATATTTGGCTGTGTCTTCAAATCAATCGAGTTTTTTCATGTTTTCCGAACATTGATGCTATGTATGCATTGATACTATGTAGTGCCTGTCGCGTTGCGAAGAGACGCGTTGGAAGGCGCGAGACGTCCCAGCGCGCGTTTGTTGTTTAAAGTGTCATTCCGCTCGCATTTATTCGACTCACACGACTGTGCCAATGTTTATTTGTAGTGATTCGACTCGAGTATTATTTTTTTTTACCGACATGTGAGCTAAGGCCTGCGCCACTCGTACCTGATTTTTTCGGTAGGTAGAATTTTGGTACTGGGACTAAATATTCAACTTTTTGCAAACGATAAAAATTAATTCCAAATGTTATGAAAAAAATAGTTTTTCATAACATCTCAAGTTTTCATGCAATTTCAAATTTTCTAACTCAAATCTAAGTGGTAGCCCACGTGAATTATTTTCCTCATTCATACTTTAATAACGCAAAAACCAAATAATATGCGGCAAATCTAGTTAAAGAGTCTTAAAGCTAATGTTTAATTGTTTAAGCCGTGTTTTCAAAAATTCTATATCATTATTGCTAAGCATGCGCCGATTAGTCGATCTATCAATAACCCTTGTCGATACGCCAGTTGACAATTACTATTTGACGAGAGATGAAGATAAAGAAACAGCAACTTGTTCAATTAGTTCAATCCAATATGCACGAATACTCACAATATAATAAGAATACACTTTCAATTGGCAGAAGTCAATTTGAATAATACATTATTTTCTTATTAAAAACATTTCGGAATTTCTATTCCAATGACTAGACTGTTTTTGTATACGATAAAAAACGTTACTTGAAAACAAAAAACGGACTAGAAAAAATGTTGAAGAAATTGTAACATCTCTGTCGTTTTATTCAGATTCCGGTCAAGGTCTGCTGCGAGAATCGTTAACCGAGTTGACACATAATATTAATTAGTTTTCAAGTCATTCAAGTTTTTGCATGAAAATCAATTTTTCTGTGTAAATGCAATCGGACAAAGTAAGAGCTACCACGTAGAGTTCAGTTAGAGATCTCATATTTAACTTGCGCATTCTTTTTATATATAATATTATCGTTCGAAGGCGCAAGAGATGAAGACACTGTTTTTTAATAGACTGTAGTGTGTGTGTGTATGTGTCTGTATGTATATAATTGTAAGGGGGGGTTCAATTGAAGCGGAGAGGGACCTTCAATCGTTATGAGTGCCAATCGAGACGAAATGAGGGAAGAGTATTTTTAAAAATGACGATGATAATAAAATTACAAGCATAATATTCACGTCGCAGATTATGCGATGCCTCGCATTGTTAACCTCGATGAAAAATTCTGTTATGATTTTATGACATATAGTATAATGTTCCATTATATCCTGCACAAGCCCGCAAGGATACACAATGTTCAACCCTCCGAACAATAAACGCTAAAGTTTTCGGAATAGCTTCCTAGGAATAAGTAAACCATATCTCCGTTTTGCGATTATCTTGGGGACGAAAAAACTTTTATTTTCCTTGGTTGCATGCTCGAGGCATAATTGCGAGGACAAATACTGCGATCTCACTGTTTTTTAGCCGAATATACAATACAGTTACAGCTATAGATATTTGATTTCAAAAGGAAGCTTTTTTCACGTAGAAAAATTTTTGTTCAAGATACGAATTTTCTAAAATTTTGCAAAAATTTTTTACGTTGGTACTTTTTCGAAAATTTGATATACCTTGCTTACTCGAATTCACTTACATTCTACGGCCAATACATTTAAGTTATGTTTTAATTAAAGGTTTACATTTGCCAAATTAGCGTGTCCCAGATAGATAGTCATGATTATCACGGCGTGCATACAATGGATGAAGCAAATTTTACAGCATATTGACTACATGTTGTGATGCAAAGGCATGAACTCATTTAGTATCATGCATTTACAAAACACTTTGATCTTAATATGTTGTTTACAAATGCATCATGCGTTTAGAGTACGTCGAACTCATATCGCTGTGCTCAAGTGTCCGCAATTAATATCCGCAAATTTTACGTCATATTGAAGTCATGTGTAGACATTTTGGTGTGTACTCACTATGGTAACATCAGTTGGTCTCATGAATTGTACTTAACATGAACGCAATTTCGTTTACTTTTGTGAATACATTTCATGAGCTCATTCAGTACCTTGGATTTGAGATACATCGTGACTTAAATTTGTCGTTTCGAAATGCATCATCCATTGACTACACGATGAACTCATAAGAGGGCAAATTTAAATTCAGCAATGAATATTTGCAGGTAGAAGTCATATGGTAGTCATCCAATGATTTTTGTTGGTGTATTCACTGGGTTAGCACTGGTAGTAGACATGCCATGCAAGCAATATGACGGCGATATGCATAATTCTCAGTGATACACCCCATGCGCGCAATATGTCGGCAAAATGCATGTTTCTCAGTGATACATTCTATGACGGCGATATGTGTGTTTCTCAGTGAGACATTGTATGTCGGCGATATGCGTGTTTTTCAGTAATACTTCCTATGTGCGCTATACGACGGAGGTAGTAAGTACGATATAATGAAATAAAATTTCAATAACAATTAATTTATAAGAATTTGGTGTTTTTTTTATTCAAATGGATGTATTGTACGTTCTTGAAAAATTGAACATTTTTTCATCATTCCTTTTAATGCATCTGGATGGCTTTCTTACATCACTAAAATATTTAGCAAGGACAACAAGGTATTCATTTTATATGATACATGCAGTCATTCGTTTATTTTTATCATCATCAAAAGCCTTGAAGTCGTAAAACTATAGAAAGAATACGTAAAAACGTGTGTTATTTTTACTGCCTAAATGGCCAAAAAAAAATCAGTAGTAAAAAAGAATTAATTTTCGTTGCATTGCAACAATGCAAACTTCAACGTTTGCCCACTCATTGACATTTTTCAAACTGATAAAAGTAAGGAGCGAAAAAAAGGAAATTTACACAAGTGATAGGATGGTTAGGTAGGCAGCGCGCTCAGCTCTAGAATTAGAAGACGTAGGTTCGAAACCGAGGCTAGACAAAAACTTTAATGAGGCAGAACACGTTTTCATCCAATTATCATATATGCAGCAATACAAGGAAAGCATATGGAAACGAAAAAAATACTACCAGGATTTTTTTATTCATTATTTGTAGACTTATTCATTTTTCATTTCAGACACAGATCCGGCAGCCTGTGCAGTGTCGTAGTACGGGATGCGCCCTCTAGCGTCCTTATAATCACAACAATTGTACCATGTCATGACGCCAATATGAGCTTCATTTGAGCACTACAATTTTGTCACGCTGTGACACCCATATGAGCTCCAAATGAGCACAACATATTTACGTCACGCCGTGACGCCTATATGAGCTCCATATGAGCACTAAAATTTCTTCACGCCGTAACGCTCATATGAGCTCCATATGAACACAACATTTACGTCACCCTGTGACACCAATATGAACCCCATATGCACTCCCTTATTGTTTGATATTCGTGAGCCGATTTTGCTAGTGCTGATGAATTCACTGCATGCATACTCGCGTGAGAACAACTTTGCTTCAATTGGATGTGTTATTATGAATCGTCATGTGATGCAAATATGACTTGAAAGTGAGCACTCATAAGCGACACATAGCTCTGTTAATTTCTATGCATCATAGATAATGCCCGGATGATGCCAATATGAGCTAAATGTGTCTATCTGGGGTGTTATACCCGTCAGGATTGAATTTTGATAAAATTGTTCAAGGGCTTTAAGGGAATTTGGATTTTGAGAAAACCGTATATTCATGCTACATACAATATTGAAATTTGAGATATCTTGATACATTTTTGTACACACATGATAGTATGTTTATGGCTCTTTTTTCTTATTTCATTTCATTCGTTCCGTTACAATATGCCGTCGGCTGCGATATTGTGTAGAAGAAATACCTATACGTTCGACGGTCTATTTCGATTATTGTGTCGCTATGCGTGCGTAGCCCGAACCTTTTGCCAACGTCACATTGAAGGCTCAAAAAAAAAAATTCCGATATACTGTATAGAAAAATTTTCCAGAATGAATGAATAATCGGCGTTTGCTACACAGTTTAAATATTTCTCTCCGTATATATAATATAATTATTTTCGTGTAAAAGGTGACTCGCGGCCAATACTACTGGTTTTTATATATTTATACATCATATATTTCACCGAAGATTGTGGAAGAAACCGTGGAATGCGATGAAACAAAAAGTTACACCTTACCTGCGTTTTAACATCGCCGGATTGTTGTTTCATCGTCGACTTGAAGTTACTACCCTCGATTATCTTGGCATTATTAATGTATATTTCGTCATGATAATTGACCCGGTTCCTCGTGACCCAAAGCGGTGGATTACCCTCAAGTTCCGATGATATGGAGTCTCTTAGGTCATCAGTGGTCTTTGGTAAATTCGCTGAAACGATAAAATTGAAATTACCCATGGCATGAGCTCGAACTATATCGTACTGCGTAGTTTTTGTTTTTTTTTCAGATTTATCCCGAATGTATATATATATATAATGTGACGTGGACTTTCTGCTCCCGTCACAAAGTGCATGTTGGTCGTCGTGGCACGGGGAGAGAGTGCGTACTTCGCCGTCTCAAAACCCCGCTTGAGCACTCCGACAGGTCCATTGCGAAATCTTAGGAATTATTTACATTTTTGTTGATTTTGTTTAATTATTTCCCGCTACCGAGGTAACGAGGCCAATGACGAACCGCATCTAGGTGGAAGAAAACGTCGCTCCTGCTCATCGGAATCGTAATAACTAGAACCCAGGAGGGCACGAGGAAAATGAGAAACGCGATCTCGAAGCAACGGGTAGCCGACTCGAAGCCTCACCCTTTGACTCGTTCGTCACCTTAAGGGACAACACCACTGTGACGGCTTCAAAAAATCGATTTTTTGAAAACCATCTAGAAATATCTAAAATACATTTAAGATTAAGATGCCGTTGGACCCAGGTCGAAAAAATAATTATTTTCGGAGATATTGAATATTTCGTGGAGCGGTGCAGCGCTCCGTGACGCTCGGGGTCCCGCGCAGCTGCGCGCCTCAGGGTCGGCAGGTATACCGGGCCTTTCCCAGGTCCTGCGGGTCTTTCCCAGGTATTCTTTTGTCTCCCTTCACAAAAACCGGCTATTGTTATAAATATAGTTTCGAAAAAAAGCCATAGGTGGCGATAATTGAAAAATTTTCAAGGCAGGTATAGGGATAGCGTCATAGCGTCAGTTTGCGAATAGAAGCGACGCTACTCGTGTCTAAACGCTCCGAATCGTTTCGTTTATAAATATCGAACGCTCAGAATTATTCTTTGCACATCGAAATGGATAATCCGAAAGTGTACGCGGGGAAAAAGGGAACAAAACGGAGCTATGTGACGAGGAGTCGAACGAAAATTTCGAATCGAAAACCTCCGAACCGTTATAGCTCCGAAAATAGTTCTGCAGAGTATGTGAGTCGAAAATTTGAGCAGAGACGATTTGCTGCAGCGTTGTTTGGGCGGCTTCACGCAAAACAACAACGAAAGCTACAACAAATCAGTTTGGGCAATAGCCCCCAAGTGTCAGTCCGGGAGCAAAAAAATCGTCGATATTGCAGCTGATATCGCGGTATTATTATTCAATGATGGCCTGAGAAGCCTCATGAAAGTTTTGGAGACGTTGGGGATAACTATCGGCCCAAATTGTTTCAATTTTTGCGTTGAAACCGACGCAGCGCGGATCGAGCTGGCGGAGCGCTCGCTCACAGACGCTGCAAAAGAGGCAAGAAGAGCCTCTACAAGTTCGAGAAAAGATGCTAGGGACAATCATTTGCTTCTTGAAGGCCAGCTATATGGTGCCGGCATCGCTGATTAAAGGTAAAAAAATTTTTTTCCAATTTATCGCATAAATTAACAAACCTAAAACTTTGAACGCGTTTTTCTCAAAACCACTTTTTTGAGTGCGGCACGCAGCAGAACTCGAGCAATTTTTATCCGATCGACTTCAAATTTGGACTGCATCAATAAAATTAGATTATCTAAAGAAGTACATAGGATTTTTTCGATATCTCAATAATAAAAAAAGTTATAGCCTATTTTTGACGAGAAATTTTGCTCGAAAATCGTCCTTTAATTTCAAAAGCGTGCCTATTTTTTAAAAATCAATATTTTTTCAAATCCCTATGTACTTCTCTTCAAAATATCATATTATTAACGAAAACACTCGGTATTTTTTTTCAGATCGACTTTGAAGAGAGTTCTGCTGCGTGCCGCGAACCACTGCAGAGGCAACAGTACCTGACGCGGGAGCTTCCCCAGCGTCACCATGGGGCGTGAAAAATTTGAAAATTTTTTTTTATGTATCTTCAATAAACAACGAACAAAACAAAAAATTTTTTTCGAATATCTCTTTTTTTCCCACAAAAAAAAATTCTTGAAAAATGGCAAAAGAACAGGGGGTCACAGTGGTGTTCTGCCTTAAGGAAGAGCTAAGCTCTAAAAGGAACGCCAACAAAAGCCGCCATCCCGTCTTCCGCCTGGACTTCTCCCGCTCCGTGAAAACTCTCGAACGGAGCGAGAGCTCCAAATTCAATTTACGCGCCATCATCGATCACGCGTCTAATTGTCCGAAATTGGGATTCAGTAGGCAGTAGCTAAGCGAAGGGTGGGGGTCGGTACTCGGTTTCCGAAATTCGTTTCCGAAAGGAAGTCGTGGTCTTTTGTCTCCTCTGTCTGACGAGGAAGGACGCGTTTTCTCGCACCGTGCCTGAGTCCGTTACCGAGAAGCCGTAGCCACCGAGTATCATCAACGATTAGGATCGCTTGAAAATCTCCTATCCTGTTCCGCGGAACATTATTGGTGAGGCCGTCGTTTCGCTCTTCGTGTTGTTTTGTTTAAATACGTGCATAAAATATTTTTGAGTACCCCATTTTGTTATTTGAATTGGTCCGAGCGATATCGTAGCGGTACCTCGACGATCGAGACAACCTTTTCATGTTCAGTACCCAGATAGACAGTCGTGATTATCACGGCGTGCATACAATTGATGAAGCAAATTTTACAGCATATTGACTACATGTTGTGATGCAAAGCCATGAACTCATTTAGTATCATGCATTTACAAAACATTTTGATCTTAATATGTCGTTCATAAATGCATCATGCGTTTGGAGCACGTCGAACTCATAGCGCTGTGCTCAAGTGTCCGCAATTAATATCCGCAAATTTTACGTCATATTGAAGTCATGTGTAGACATTTTGGTGTGTATTCACCATGGTAACATCAATTGTTCTCATGAATTGTAATTAACATGAACGCAATTTCGTTTACGTTGGTGAATACATTTCATGAGCTCATTCAGTACCATGGAGTTGAGATACATCGTGACTTAAATTTGTCGTTTCGAAATGCATCATCCTTTCACTACAAGATGTACTCATAAGAGGGCAAATTTGAATTCTGCAATTAATATTTGCAGATTTACGTCATATGGTAGACATCCAATGATTTTTGTTGGTGTATTCACTGAGTTAGCACTGGTAGTAGACATGCCATGCAAGCAATGTGACGGTGATATGCATATTTCTCAGTAATACACCCCATGAGCGCAATATGCCGGCAAAATGCATGTTTCTCAGCGATACATTCCACGACGGCGATATGCATGTCCTCAGTGTTACATTCGATCAGCACAATATGACGGCGATATGCGTGTTTCTCTGTGATACATTCGATGAGCGCAATATGACGGCGATATGCATGTTTTTCAGTAATACTTTCTATGAGCGCCATACGACGGCGATATTAAGTACTATAATATATAATGAAATAAAATTTCAATAAAAATTATTTTCTAAGAATTTGTTTAGAAAATAAACAATTGAAGAACTGCATTGCAACAATGCAAACTTTAAAATTTGCCCACTTATTGATATTTTTTAAAATGATAGAAGTAAGGAGGGAAAAAAGGAAATTTACACAAGTGGTGTAAATGGTTAGGTAGGTAGCGCGCTCAGTTCTAGAATTAGAAGACGTAAGTTCGAAACCGAGGCTAGACAAAAACTTTAATGAGGCAGAACACGTTTTAATCCAATTATCATATATGCAGCAATATAAGTAAAGCATATGGAAACCAAAAATACTACCAGAATTTTTTTTTATTCATAATTCGTAGACTTATTTATTTTTTCATTTCAGGCGCAGATCCCGCAGCCTGTACAGTGTCGTAGTACGGGTTACGCCCTCTAGCGTCCATATAAGCACAACAATTGTCTCATGTCATGACGCCAATATGAGCTTCATATGAGCACTACAATTTTTTCACGCCGTGACACCCATACGCGCTCCAAATGAGCACAACGTAGTTACGTCACGCCGTGACGCCCATATGAGCTCCATATGAGCACTAAAATTTCTTCACGCCGTGACGCTCATATGAGCTCCATATGAACACAACATTTACGTCACCTTGTCACACCAATATGAACCCCATATGGATTGTTAGATATTCGTGAGCCGATTTTGCTAGTGCTGATGAATTCACTGCATGCATACTCGCGTGAGAACAACTTTTCTTTAATTGGATGTATTATTATGAATCGTCATGTGATGCAAATATGACTTGAAGGTGAGCACTCATAACCGACACATAGCTGTGTTAATTTCTGTGCATCATAGATAATGGCCATATGATGCCAATATGAGCTAAATGTGTTTATCTGGGTAGCGAAATTCCCGTCATTTTATTAAAATCGAATCGCCAAGCGGGGTTCACTTTTCTTTTCTTTAAAAGCGAGCAAAGACCTTAGAATAATTAGAATAAATTCGTATTGTTAATGGATTACCGAGCAAGTTACCTTTGTCTGTTTAATTAATTTCATAACTTCCCGAACCTTGTTAGAATTCTTTTGTACGACCGTTGCAAAGAGAATCCCGTGTGAAGGGAGACATTGTAAACCCCCTTTTTTTGGGGGAAAGAAAAATTCAATTCACTAAAATTGTTATCCCAAATCTCGAACGGCTAATCTGCACCAGATCAATCCCGCCAGTAGATAAGTGGTGCGGGAGCAAAGACAAAATTCCTACTTTACCGACCGAGTTAGCCAAGACACGAACCATTGGTTCATGTCTGAGCTAAGTCAGGTTCGCATGGTCGAGTAGGATTTTGTCAGAGCCCCCGCACCTTTATCGACTGTCGATACTTACCGGTCGATGGTAAGGCTCCCTTGGTTACCGGCTGATGGTGGTCCCCCTCACGAATGGGGGGGCACGGAGAAGTCCGACTCCCGGCGAGGCCGCGCAATGACTGACAAAGAGTTGTGGTGCTTTGTAATAAAAGGGAGCCCCCCCCCCCCCTCGCGCCAGAAGGAGGGGCGGGAGGAAGAGTGGGGGGTCTAATTTCTCAGAAAGATTGTTTAAACATTTGTGGGTGGTCAGTCGTC